>JALLOT010002329.1:0-13068 GCA_036939595.1 Thalassiosira livingstoniorum | reverse complement strand
TCTTACTACATTATTTTTCAAAATTATTTGATTTTTGAATTCATACTTACGCACTTTCCTTTATTTCTCTCTAGCCTATACTTAGGGCTGTCCTGGGCTGTCAATGATATGAATGAAGTACGCACTTACTTGCATTATATTGATTGCAGTACTGCAGGTATGTAGGTCTACGTAGTTTTTGGTACAATAAATTTCATTTGGTATGTAAGTATGCTGATGTCGGATTTTTACAAGATTGCTTGTGCCTTCGACTCCAATTCAAAAGATGGGCGTAAGTAAGCCATATTGAGATTGGCACAGAAAACTATCAGAGACGACGTCAACATTGTCTTTACTTCTTGTCTTTTTTCTCTCAGTGCTTCCGTGTGCAAGGAGCCAAAATCGAGCCATAGGCAGGCCATGATGAGTGAGGATAAAATCGCTGTGATTTCCGTGATTTAAACCAGTTTACACACGCATTTTGCTGCGTATTTTGAAGGCAATTGCGGGGCAATTGTGTTGCATTATCCCATCAATAAAATCAAACATCATCATTAACTCCATTAACTCATTTGCCAGGACTGCTATCTCGCCTCTCGCCACATTGGAAATGAAGAAGAAGCAAGTAGAATGAAGGCTGAATACTGAGTAAAGGTCAGTCAAAGCAGGTAGTAGTCAAAGGTGGCAATATTATCCAAGAGTTGGTGCATCCATCAACCGGACAATAATACTTCCCTCTACTTCACTAACAATGGCATAGCCAAAGAAAGCAAAGCCGGCAAAAGATATAGCTTCGATACAGCA
The DNA here is from genome assembly GCA_036939595.1 of Thalassiosira livingstoniorum. Lineage (NCBI taxonomy): Eukaryota > Bacillariophyta > Thalassiosirophyceae > Thalassiosirales > Thalassiosiraceae > Thalassiosira > Thalassiosira livingstoniorum. Next base: position 12,285 of record JALLOT010002329.1, on the reverse strand, counting down.
TCACGAGAAGCTGTCCCGTCAAAATTAGGCCACCCATTTACTTATACAAGAAGCATTGGATTTGATCCATGTCGTCATCACCATTGACTTGTCAACAAAGTGATTGACACGGAGATCCATCGGCTTGAGCGTTTGAAAGGTGGCGGTGAGAAAGAGGAAGTGGCTTCGAATCTTCACTAGCAGCTGGTAGCAGTACACTCGGCGTTGATCCACCACATTGGGATTCAACATACAACAATCGCGACAACCGTGACAACCGCAACCACCCTTCAGGGAAGCAACCACTGCGAACATGGCAGTAGCAACAGCCACCGCTGCCACTCTCACCCCTGCCACTGCAGGTGGCCCCGCGGCGGTGTCCAACGCCAAGACGGGAACTGCAGGAACCGTGGGAAGGAGCAAACGATCCAAAGGCCTGTTCAAACGATTCTTCTCCAAAGATAAAAAGTACGAAGAGGTGGTGGATTCGGCTGGCAAGAGAGGCAAGGGCGAGAAAGAGGGCAAGGGAGGGAAAGGTGTCAAGGGTGCTGCGAAGGGTACGGCAAAGGCCAAGGGTGGCAAACCCGTCAAGGGCAAGGGAGGCAATGGCGGTAATGGCGGCAAGGGTGCTGCTGCAAAGGGCGGGAAGGCAACCACTGCAAAGGGAGGGAAGGAAGTCAGCAACGACGACGATGTCGACCCCGCCAACCCTGCGGACCCGACGGACCCGGCCGACCCCGCGGCACTATCACCGAACCACGTACAGATTCAGCTGAACAACCCAACCAACCCTCCACCCACCAAATCCGTTCAACCCATGCGTACCTCCCTCAACGAACACATCTCCAAACCGCCCCTCAATAAAACCTTTCAGCTTCCGGTGGACAAACCCACGCCGGCGCGTCACACCGGGCACGGCGGGTACAACGGGTACAAGTGCTCCACCCCCCGATCGAAAGCCACCCTCTCCACCGCCTCCACCATGGCCTCCACCGCCTGTTCCACCAACATGTCCAACATGTCCCACGCGTCGTTGAAGCACGAGGACATGTCGCACTTCGAATCGTGTGCTTCGACCGCGTTGGAGAACACCATGGAGACGACTTTGGAAACGACGATGGAGACGGCATTGGAGACTACCATGGACTCGAAGGAGTCGAGCTTTTTGAGTCATGGGAGTATGGGTGGATGGGGCTTGTTCGACGTGGGTGGCACCGGTGGAACGAAGGATGGGATGGTGGGGCGCGTCATGTCCACCGTCAACGAAAAGGGGCACGATTCCATAGCATCGGGAGATGCCGGTCAGTCCAAGCAGTCGGGGCAGTCGTTCCCGGCGGGTTCTGCCGATGGAGAGGGTGGAATGGCGGGATCGGCGGCTGGTGCAGGCGTTGCGGGCTTGTCTGGATCAGCTTCCGGCTCGGGCAAAGCGGGGTCGAGGCCCGGCACTCCCACGAACGTGGTCATCACCGCGACTTCCGGTGCCGGTGATGGGGCTGGCGTTGGAAGTGGAGGCGCAGGAGGCGGGTCGCAAGCGTCGCACCCATCCAATCAAGTATCTCATCCATCGAGAACCAATTCGAGATCGACCCCAATCCAAGACCAAGATGAATCGAATTTTGAAAAGGGTTCGTCCTCCTTCCATTCCAAAGCTCAAGGGTCTAGAAATTCATCTCCCGTCCACCAAGTCCCAAATGACCCTGTCAATAATGAAGAAAATGGTGGGAATGCCGCCGATCTCGCCAATATCTTTGCCAACACCGCCTACTCTAATTCCTTCCAAGACTTTTCCCACGAAAAGGGAGAATTCGAATTTGAAATTCAAGATTCTTCCACCAATCCCTTTCATCAAAGTGGCATCGGCGGAACCAGTAAAATGAGTTTCCAAACGGCGTCTACTCCAACAACGGAGCAAGATTCGAGTTACAGAGATTTGAATGCCGATCCACTTCTCGGGGGGTTGAATATTGTAGTCAATGGTCCAGAGGAGGAAGGATTGGAAGGTTTGGAAGATGGAATTCTCGGTGTCGAAGAAGGGTTCGAAGAAGATTTCACTCCCAATCACTCACAGAATAGTGGCTCCAATGGCAATCCGATGGAACAACAGCACCAACAGCATGCATCCTCCGCTCTGCCGAAGTCGTCCACATCGCCCACGCTGCCCACACCCCCTCCATCGACGCTACGAAAATCCAATCCCGAATTCATCTTTTGCGAGGAGCAAGTCCCCGAGGCGCAGAATTATGCCAAGCACAGCTCCAAACGTCGTTCGTCGCGAAGTGACAGGGGAGGTGCAGGTGGTGAGCGACTCGATCGCAGCGATCGAAGTGGAAAAGGAGAGAGAGGCGACCGACACCCCAGAGACAGAGACCGCGAACACCGAGATGGCAGAGACCACACTCGTGGAGGAGATCGACACAACCCTNTTCCGATCTGTGGGGAGGAGCAGTCTCTTCCATACCCCCGAGTACGATGATAATAACCATTCGTTCTTCGCACGCTATGGGGATATCGTGGGAGGGATCGGGAATATGGTCAGCCATGGGATCCACGGCGTCAATGGCAACCATGGGATTTCCGGCGCAGGTGATGCGGAAGAACAACCCAAGGGAGAGAAGCACAGGGATGGATACTACGATTCCTCCGCCAATACCAACGCGAATGGAAATGGAATGTTGGATAAATTGTCCGTAGTGTTGAATGAGGCATTCAAGAATACATGCCGTTGTTTCGATATGGCCGATGGGAATGGGGAAGATGAGGGAAAGACGATTAATGATCGGAGTACGTATGTGAATACTGCAATGGCGGTGACTTCGACGAGAGGGGGGGGAAGGAGTGGGAGAAGACATCGTTCGAAAGAGGTGGAGGAGGGAGAGGGAGAAGATGGTAAAGTGGGGAAGGAGAGTGGGGCTACGGAATTGGAAGAGCCGACGTTTTCTTCTCCCATGGAGAATTGATTTTCATTATTCGGTGGAATATTACTTTGATGCATTATGATGTGTGGCATGTGCCAAAGTATGTCTCTCTTCTAGATGTATGAGGATTGTTCCAAATGCTGAGGCACTATTTTTGCTCCTCCAGACTTACCAAGATTGGTGGGTGACCAAGTCCGGCATACTTGCTCACCCCAAGATAGCAGTTGGACGCACTCGGGAATATTTTATCTATGTTACTACTTTGGCCAGTATTTTGCTTTCACTGCCAGCTATCATCATCCTTGCTCTGTCTCTGTCACAAGTCAATGTCAACAACTCAAGGATGAGTTTCCTCAGAGTGCACCTGCTACCGAATATCTGAACCAGAACTTGTATCATGATACGTTTCCAAAGACCCTCAAGGATATACTTTTCACCTACCACCACTCCCGTCATGTCTCATCCTGTCTCATGCGGTCTCATGTCATCACGGGGGTGGTTGCATATTTCATAATTCTTACTCATGCCACTCCGTCCCATCAACATCCATATCAAATACACGATGGCTGCTTGCGGCATTTGTAAACTTCATGTTTGGACTGGTTTCTGTCCACTGCTAGACAGATTTCTATTTAATTGCACTTAAAGAGTCCATTTTCATAAGCAGAAAAATAAGTATTTTCCATTTTGGTACTGTTTTCTTTGGACTTAATGTTGTTGTGTGATATGATAGCACGGTGAACATTTTTGGAGGGTTTTGTTTTTGGTGCATCACCAATCTAAGGATTTTAAGTAATTGCATAATTATTGTAAAGTCAATTTGAAGGTACTTTTTGTGGAGGCTATGTTGGCAATGGATGCAAGATGTTGTACCTGACGTTTTGCACGTATTTGCATGGATCGTGGTTGAGCAGTGGTATCCAAAGAACGAAGTAATAACTCTACTCTGGCATTTTCCGTTCTGTTATTTTGTTTGAAGTAAAATTCAATTGAAAGTTAATTCTTTTTTGTTGAAATCATTTTTTTTAGTTTATGGTATTTCAAAGTATGTTAGATACCTAATGGGCTTCATGATATGCAGGTGTCTATCATGTGTAGGTGATTACGATTACAAAAATAATGTATACGGGAACATCTGAAAATAGGGGGCATTCATTGGAGCTCTGGCACTGCAAATTTGGATTTCTTTATTATTTGATGTCAGCAGGCGGTAGTAGATTAGTTCTGACACTGCCAGTAGTATGTATGCTGCTGCAGATATTTTACATGTGGCTAATATTGCTTGTCTAGCACTACCAGCCTCAAGCTTTGCCAGTGCAAGATACTGCAAGACAACTGTACATGGTGACATGCATGCAGCATCGTTGCACCTATAGGATGAGCTTCAGAACGAAATTAAGCTCTTCCTATTGGAAATGGTACATTTTTGACTGGGCAAAATGCAGCATCAGGAAATGTGCAGGATTGTATCCTTGGCATGAATGATGATGCGGGAGAGTCCAAATATGTCAATTGCACATCGAACATGTGTTCATTTTTTGTGAAAAATTCCTATCAATTTTATCTAAATGACATCTAACCTTCTTTAATTTTCCTTGCAAACAAAACCTGATGAAAAAGAGGCCAACAACAGAGACATAGACCTCTATCTCCAATTAACTAAATACCAGAGGCCAGTCCCTCCAGCTCAAGTAATGATTGCACTACATAGTCTCACAAGTGCTTCCAATGAATCTTGCAAGACTTTAACAAAAGTTGAAGGTTTGTACTGTGTTTATGCAAGGGTCCATGCTTGGATAGGCTATTCCAATATCTCAATTGTTTGCAATGTTGACCTTGAATCTGGTGGATGCACATATGCCCAAGTTGAAGTTGAAAGTAGCAATGACAATGAGTGTTGCTCTAGAAAGTGCAAGGATAAACCAGGAGACAAGAGCCATAAGTAAGCAGTTTGATAACAGATCGCACATCAAACTTTGTTGGTTCATTAGGAATTAAGTAATGCAGAGAAAACATAATTTGAAGTCAGGTTGATTGAAGGGCAACTTGTATTTTCCAATATTTAGAACTGTATTTTGAAGCAATATAAACTATGCTTCATATCCAGCATCTTGAAAATCAGCATGAGGTCAAAAGAAAAAGTCAATATGAAAATTGATTTCAATTTGCAAAGCCCTGTTGGCTCACTGGTTGATTGTCTATTTAGTTTTTGACCATGCACTGCATTGGATTTTTTGAGGGTTGCTGTTCCCATCAAAGCTAATTGAAGGATTTTAGACAATACCATTTATTACTACCAGTAGAGTTAGTTGAACAAATTAGAGATATGAACAAAATGGTTGTGATACCAACATCTATCTTAATTTTTTGGAGTTTTTTAATCTGATATTCAGTTTATTGACATTGGTAACACTATGATTCCATAGAAGCCATTAATTCCTTTTGGCAAGGGTATAAAATAAAATCAACTTCCCATCAAGCATTTTATGTTCATATGGGGCCTGATGTATTTTACAAGACAAAACAAAACTTTGGTTGTGTTGTTTTTTATTTATGACATGCTCTTTTTAATATCATTGGAAAGGTTTCACCACCAAAACTGTCATGTTATATTAGTCAAAATAATTAAAAAAAATAATGCATCAATTGTCCTAAGGAGCTTTTGAAAGAAATTAGAGACTAACTCAGCTGTTATTGGAAGTACTTAATTGATTTTCTGCTTAATGAGTGAAGAGGCACAAACAATTTCTCTTCACTTCATTAAAAACACTCAGTTTCAATAACACTGGAAGAGATGAGTGACAATATTGTACTCTTCCTTGCTAGACTCCTAGCATGTATGACAAAATACACTTGTATGTGCATCCAAAATGTAAAATGATCATAGCAGAACAAGCTGACACTGAGACACAACCACAACTGCACACAATTGAAGCTTGCCAATCAAATCTCTTTCACAATTATCACAACAGACTCAATACAAGTATACCAAAATTACCCATCTGATGCTCCCTGTCTATCTATATCATGTTTCATCTTGATGTTGTTGATTTTGCTTTGGTGGTGGAATTAAAGTTTATAATGGCTTAGGATTAGATCCAAGGAGAGAAAAATTGCTTTGCAAGATACCCACCTGATGGAAAATCATGAGTTCACAACGGAAAGTAATCATGCCTGGATTGTGCTCAAATTGAGACTTTATTTTGCACAGTAAAGTTACATCTTGATTTACTAGAGAGTGCCCCTTCTCTAACAGAATTATTAGTTGATTTAAAGAAAACTTTGCTGATATTACAAAGATTTTTTCTACTTCATTAAGGTAATTTCAGGCTTCAAGAGGATTATCATCACATAGAAAAGGCAAGGGTCAATTTATGATAGATACCACTCAACGGTTAATGAGGTAAGAGATATGGTTAAATGAATTACCACATAAAAATAACACATGCTAGTGTGAAATTTAATTGTTGCTGTAAGTTGGTCCAGCAATTAATTTGAATTGTTTTCTTTGGATGAAGGCAGTAGTGTTGGTATCCTTTCTTTATATTTTTTGAAAATTTATCACATAAGAAAAAACCTGGGTTGCATCATGTGTGCAACATTAGTTAAACAAGTACTTGGAATCAAATCAGGATATGTTGTAATTTGAATTTATGGTACAAATTATGTACATCACATTGAAGAAGAATTCTGAAGAAGAATTTTTGAATTTCCAAATGGGACAACCCTTAACACATTTGCTGTGATGACAGACACAACTACAGTCTAATATTAGTTCTAGGGAAGTTTATGTGTGTGCTCAAAAATGTAAAAAAATGTAGTTATAAGATCTTCAAAATTCTACATTTATATTAGCACTAGTATCTGGGGCCACTGCTTACATCCACCCCCTAGCAAACGTATATACCCCCAGTTTTTTAGTTTTCGTATTTATGCAATGTCATTCCACAATTCAGCACTGTTGGAATTATTTTTAATCATATATGTCTGTCAAGTGTAAAATGTTCATGTTATTATTGCTGCAGCTCAATTACAGTCAGTATGTAGACATTTTGTTTGTTGGTATTATAGCCTCATTTGGAAAAGTTCATTCAAATAAAACATCAAAAAAGTGCTTTATGAGTTATAGGAGAGGTTAAATTTTATGTGATATCTGATGTAAGAAGTGCTCTGAATACAATAAATATGAATAATCAGCCCAAAAAGTGGATTAACTTGAACTATATAAGAAAATTTCTTTCATGTCAGGATTTTGAAAAGTAACCAAAACCAACATAATGTAGAATTTAATGTAAATACAATTGAATCAAAGAATTGAGACCTGCAATCTAATCTTCTATGCATAAAGTTACCAAAAACAAATGAAAGCTCATGATCTCAAAGAAACCTCAGAGATAGAAACAATCATTTTCTATCATATCAAAACAACTTTTGTACTTTTGAGAGCAAACAAAAAATAACATTATACAAACTTAAAATCAAAACAAGGTTTTTCAAGTCACAAACAACAGTCTGACTGAGTAAGTGTTCTGTAAGTTAATTTAACCAGCCTTTCTGGTTGACCATTGTATGAGTATTTTTTAAGGAGAATAATTATTGTATATCAGAAGCTGTATTTCAAAAATGGATGAATTTGAAAATGGCAGACATTTTTGTCGATGGTTCTGATGTGTCATTTGTCATGTTTTGTCACACATGAGAAGCAGGCTCAGAGAAGGTTCATGTTCTTAAAGGTATGATTGGGTGGTTACCGCAATCCCTGGCATCATATGAATGACATAATATGGTAAGCTTATTGTCTGAGTAGAATAGTTGGGGACCCCACCACACCTTCCTTGTTGAAACAAAATGTGAACGAATTCATATTATATTTGATTTTTCAATACAATAAATTAAAAGTCATAATATGCACGAGAGTGAGAACCGCTTTGTAGAAACTGAAGTAGATGAGGAAGTAGAAAATGTATGAGAATCTGGTGGAAGGTAGTTAGTAGTGGTGGTCATGAATGAAACAAAATTTGTTTGAAAACAGTGTTTGAGCGGAAGGATATCCATTCATATGCACACACAAGGTCAGATTGTTTTCAATGCTCATATTTTCAGGGTTTCAAACAGTTCAACTTTGAATTTTGAATAACATGTAAAGTTGACAAAAATAAATACTTTATTACCAAAGTAAACTTATGATTTCAAATGTATTTTAATGCCAATATGAAGTAAATATAGTTTTGGGTATTTGAGAAGTAAAAAGTAAAGTTCCCTTAAAGTTATTTGAAAGATAAAGCTCCAAAATTAAAGCAATCCTTAGATCAATTTTTATTAAATCTTAATTTTTCATAGCTTAAAAACTAAATAAAATATACCAACAGTCCCTAAGCAACCCTCCTTCATAATTTCCTCTTTGTGTTTAGTAACTGCTTTGATCTCATTATTCATTGCATTGCCCAATCCTTTCCCCTTTCTTTTAAGAACTTATTCTACAAAAATGAGACAGGGGTCCTGATGGAACAAATGTTTACCTTTATTTTCTTGTACCTTTGTATCCCTGTTTCTTGATTTGACGTAGCTTCCTACTAGAACATAGATCAAGAATACAGAATGCACCATCCGCTGCTATATTTTCATTTGTCACATTTGACTCATTGTATCAAACATGAATATCTTTGAGCTTCTGAATGAAAAAATCAATGTCATTTTTCTTCTTCATTACATTCATATTGGCAGAAAATGAAACCTGGATCCAGTGTGATTGTATTCCCTCTTGATCTTTGTGAATACCATTTTAGAATTGTACTTTTCTGTCCTATTCAACTTAAAATCCACACCCTGTATTTTCTTCTTTGCTTTTGACATATTGCTTTGAAACATCTCAGGAAACTTGGCCTAATATCATTAAATGAATCACTGCTCTTGTGTATCACTTCCAAAGGTTTTGATAATTTGTTCTGGCTCTTCTGGTTGGCATAAAACTTGTTGCTGATATTATTGTAAAGTTCCATGTCAATATTAATGATATACCTGTCTTGAATGACCATCTCATGTTTCACTTCTCTCCCATCAGTTGATTCTTCCATGTCACTAAATTTGAACCTGATTGTTCCATATTTCTTGTTGTAGTCATGATTGTTGTAGTGCCCTTTGACAGATCTGAATCATTCATCTTCTGTCATACCAATTTCTACAACCTTTACTCAAAATAAGATTACCAAGTTGATATGGTGCTCATCCAGGTGGATAGATATCATCAGTGATTGGCAGCATGTAGTTCAAACTCACTGGGTTTTATTACTTACAGAGAATTAAAAGAAAAATCAAAATCTAATAAGTGGCTATTGCCAATATACTGATTCACTAAATTATGAGCAATGAGAATGTGTTGCTCTCATCTTAGTGGCAAGAATAAATCTACCAACTCACTTTTTATTTGAAACCTCCACCTAGTGTTGGTCTCAACAATTGATTCTGGGAGTGCTCCAAAGTTGATTGTAGTTTATTTCTTTTTGCTTGTGCCTGGTGACTTTTTTGTTATCAGCTACAACATTGCTTGCATTGGAGCCTTGTATTTTGTTCTGAGTCTTGCATAGCAAAACAAAAACAGACCAATATCAAATAATCTTTCATTTTTTCAATCCACAAATCAGATTGTAACAGTTGAAAAGCCAAAACCTGATACTCTCTGGAAATAACTTCTCCTATGAATAATCATTTGTTTATCAATAGTAGTGTCCCAATCAATAAAAATATTACTTTCAAACAAATCCATATGATTTGGTTTATCAACATGCATTTTTTGTGATATTTTTTGTTTTACTTCTTTTTTTTGACCTACAAATAAAAATACTTTATAAAATAAAGTTATTTAATTATTTCACTCTTTTCCATTTTGCTTGTTACAAAAAAGCAAATTTTGTTCTATTCAATTTATGTTTTCTTCCTATGAAAATATAAATTTTGTAGCACAACCTTTTTTAATGTAAAAATTTATTTTATTTCTATTGATTTTCATACTTCAATGAAAAAAAAATCTTTTTACTGTCAAACTTTTCTTTCTATCAACAAAAATGATATTCATAAAAAACATACTTTTTATTTTGAACCAAAAAAGTATGTGTTGGAGTAAATCTCTTTTGTATCCTTCCCAATGGTCCTTAGGGGTGTCAGCATCAGTATCAATAGGATGTGGAATAAGGAGTGTAGTGTGCATAAAATATTTGTCAATATGCTCAAATAGCATTGCCAATTTTCTGGCATTACTAACTAACAATTGATTCCAACAATTTGTTGGATAGGATGTTTCTTGCTTTGGATTCTCAATCGATGTTTGATGCAAAATGCTTGGGTACTCCAAACTTGACTTTGAGTCCTGTAGTAGCAGCTGCTTGGGTCTTCAAATGCTCTTTGCTCCCAACAGCTCCATGCTTAGACTTAGATTTTGGTATAACTGTTTGCTCAGCCCAAAGCTGATCAAAACTGATGCTCATGTTGTTGAAACAACTTGCATATGCATTTGCAGTATTTGACATTGTTTCTGGATGTTCAAACACTATCTCTTCTTCTTCTTGTTCTTGGTCATCTTCATGTTGCTCTTGACCATCTTGATTCTCTCTGCAATTTATGTTGCTGAAAAATGCACAATGGGCAGTACCACCTCTCCTTGGTGATATGATATCTCTCAACTCAGTTCCTATGGTACCATTGAATTGGGTAAGTCTTCTTTGATGTGATTTGAAGATCTGTTGAATAGTATTTGTAGATCGTCCTGTTTCACTTTCTGTAATTTCTGTAGAACAACTACTTTTGTCCTCAGATGTCTGTAGTTGTAAGTGCACTTGAGACTTGATGGAGCAATAACTGGATAAAATCTTTTCAATCATGACTTTCAGAACAACCAAATATCACAAAGCAATGCTTGGGCTCATAATCACGTGAAGTACTCCAAAAACCAACATCTTGAACATTAATGCACAAATTTGCAGTTTGTGCATTCAACTGAGGTAGCTAATCTGGAAGGGTTTGTTAGAAGTAGCTCCCAACCTTGAAAACAGTAATGTAGTTTAATTGTGAAGCTGAAATTGTTCAGTCAAAGTAGTTCCATCAATTTTATGAGACTAGTTCTAACTAATCTAATTGACAAAAAAATGATGAGGAAAGAGTTACCACCTAAAACCTCAGTTCCCCACAAACACACTGCTAGCATTCAAGCAGTTTTGTAAATTGCTTGTATGCATTCAATCAGCCATTAGGTACTCATGCTTGAAATAAGGAATACCTCAATAATACCACAGTATCATACCCCTAGTAATAATACATAGAAATCATATGTTACTCAGACCTGAATTTTTCCAAAATATTACCCACAATTTGGGACCATACTCAATAACCATGACACAATGGCCACACTTGATGACACAATAGTCACACTTGCTAGTAGCACTCCATCAGAGTAATTACAGTCATTTATAAATAATATGCCACATATAAATCTCTTCATCAACCTAAACAAAAGTAACTGACTGAACAACAATTCAGCCTCCATAGAACTGGCACTACAAATAATACTACTAATTTCAGAAAAACTTCATATTGAAAGAGATGGCATAGAAAACAAATTTTGGCTAAGCTTGGGCTAAACCGCAACCACAAACAAGACTGTTCAGTAGAGGGTTTATCATCCTAGGTCACCCTTTGACACCCATTTTTGATAAATTGACATGCATGCACAAAAAAGTATTAGTTCCTATATCGTAATATTGAATATATATTAATTCCTATTGATAGAATGTGCTCAGCTACAACATAATTGTTACTCTTTAATATTGCAGATAATCGAGTGAGAGTTTCAAGATACTACAAAATACCACTCATTTGGCCGCATTGATTGTCCTTTGAGAGGGCAAAATTTTGAATTTCAGAAATATGTCGTTTCCTGCCACGAAATCTCTTGAAGGCCAAAGCAACTTCTCCAAGGTGGAGATCTCCACCTTCAAGAAAAAAAGATCAAATGAGTGGCATTTTGTAGTAGTTATTTTTGTCCAGAAGCAATTTTTGTAGAGAGAATCTTCTCAGACTAATATTTTTGTCAAGAAGAGGCATTTTTCTGGCATGGATTGATTCCTACATATAAATATACCATTTTATATCTGGTACTTCCATGATATTAAATTAGCATGCATGTATATCTACTGAATTTTTGTTCAAGAAACCATGCGTTAATACATTTTAAATAATATATGTCATTTAAAAAACATATAAGAATGCCAATAAAAGCTATGAATCAGGCAATATAAAATAACTTGAAGCAGCTGTTGCTGGTGCAGACATGGTAGCATCATGTTCTTAATCAATACTTTATGTTGTATTGTAATATTTTAAGCTTTCTAATCTACTTTAA
>JALLOT010002328.1:378-12982 GCA_036939595.1 Thalassiosira livingstoniorum | reverse complement strand
AGTCATCTCCACTCGTCCTACGACGTACAGACGTCAACAATCATATCTATCTACTCTAGCCGTTGTCATTATTTTTTTGTCAGATCATTTTTTTCTTGTCATTCTGTTGTCATTGTTATTTTTTTCGACAAACAGTACTAAGCTACTTATGGTACCCGCCTTCAACTTTCTTCAACCCTTCCTTCCAAACGAACAACAAACAACCCCCAAGTTTCCGCCGAAAAGTTCAGGACATAAGGAGAGCCAAAGTTTGGAGGCAAATCTTGCATCGAGCAATTTCATAGAGCAGCAATTCCTATCGGATCGACATTTGAAACACAAAGTGATGAAAATCAGACGAAAGTCTCTCATTTTTTCTTTAACAGTTGACGACCAATCACCAATCAACCAGTCAACAAGTCAACCAATTAATCATTCAATCAAGAGATGTCTTATGCTAATGAAACAAAGCGAGATAACCAATAAAGAGAGAAGCCGAGTAGTGTTTCAGATGAAATGACGCATCCACTATGAAAATTATGTAATAAGGTCGGAATTCTGCCTTTCCATTGGTAAAGTGTTGCATCACCCTATTTATTGAAGTAAGAAACAAAATCGCTGCGCCGATATATTGAACGAGACGACGAAGCTCAAAGATGGATTTGGGGGACACCGAGAGTTCGGGAGGTTTTAAATCTTCAGCTCCCAAAACTTTTCCTGGCAACCTAGGTGGTGCTGCAGAGGATGCGGATTTGTTGGCAGAGCTAAGGGCCATATCTAACAAATCATCGAGTAATCGCTTTGATGCTGATGACGACAGCCACGAAAACAGTGGAACAACTCCTATTTCAACCACAAGCAGTGCGGATAACAATGGTACGAATACCAACGAGGAAAAGAAGTCCGATGCAGATGAATCGTCTCAGCCGAAATCAATCACGTCTAAAGTAAGCCGTAAGTTGAAGGCAAGGCCATTGCCTCCATGGAAGATGGGTGGCAAAAAGAAGACTACTGCAAGCTCTACTGATTTTGATTCGGAAATATTGATAGCAGCGCCACAAACGGCATCAGCACCTGCAGCGGAATTTGCAAAAAGTGATGCCATAAAGGATGTGGGCTTGGGGTCGATATCTGGAACTGGGCTTGAAAACCATCGAGTCACAGACAATGATTCACAAGTATCTAATGGTTTCAAACCAATAGTTCCTAATACTTTCACTGGAGACCGTGGTGGTGCTGCCGAAGATGCAGATTTATTGGCAGAGCTGAGAGCCATATCCAACAAATCAACAAGTAATCGATTTGAGGACAGTACTGATGAAAACGAGAATAGTAATGACACACCTCCTTCTTTGAGTTTGGGAGATGCTGATAGAAAGAGCTCAAATTTCACGGAGGAGAGAAAGTCAGACACTGCATCTTCTGCACCAAAATCAAATATAGCAAATACAGGCACTTCATCAAAGTCAAGGCCGTTGCCTCCATGGAAGAGGGGCGGCAAAAAGAAATCAATGGCGAGTGCTTCTGGTGATGATGCGGAAATAGTTATTGCAGCCCCACCGGCCCCACCGGTATCAAAGGCAAGCATTGATTCTTTGATTGATGAGGGTGATACTAATAATCATTTACAGCAGGGCGGGGAACCTGGTGGCTTCAAGCCAATGGTTCCGAATACTTTCACTGGAGATCGTGGTGGTGCTGCCGAAGATGCAGATTTGTTGGCAGAGCTGAGGGCCATATCCAACAAATCAACAAGTAATCGATTTGATGACAGTACTGATGAAAACGAGAATAATAATGAGTCACCTCCTTCTTTGAGTTTGGGAGATGCTGATAGAAAGAGCTCAAATTTCACGGANTCGACTCCAGTTTCACCTCCCACTTTGCCTATTAGTGTTGGTCCCACGTCCTTGGCTTCCCCCGATGACATACATATCAGCCTTGATGGACTTGGCGAATCATTGAAGTCTTCAGATTGGAAAGTCAGAAAGGCTTCTTATGTTTTCCTAAATGATAGAATTCTTGAACTTCTTATGGGCAAAGATCCGAACAACCAGTTGGAAGAGGAACAAGTTTTTCCACCACTTGTCAAGATGATGCCACAAGTTTTGAAGGAAAAAAATGCAGTCGCTCTTGATTCGGCCCTTTCACTTTCCATACTTTATACTGATAGCTGCAAAGGAGTTCTTTCCAATGATGCCATCAATCAGATTGCTTCTTCGCTTTTGAAAGGACCAGCGTTTTCATCTTCTCGATCCGCTACTCTTAAGCTGACTGAAGAACTTGTGATGAAATTATTTGAAATATCCCCCGAGGATTCTGTGTCCATTGGTTCCATCTTAGACCTTTTGCATCAAAATGGCCTAAAGTCGCGCAAACCCAAGATGGTTATTTTTACATCAAAGCTATTACTGGCGTGTGTTTTTGCCTTTGGTGTGGGGACCTTTCCTATACCGCATTTGTCTTCTCACTCCGAGCTCCAACTTGCTCACTCGAATCCGGAGGTACGAGAAGTTGGTATGAATCTACTAGCTGAAATTTGCCGAGGACTGGGCTCCAAAGCTCCAATGAAATCTGTCGTTGAAAAACTGAAACCAAGCCAAGCATCTCAATTAGATTCTCTTTTGGAATCTCAGAAAACCCCTACAATTCCATCGAAGCGCCTCCGTTGCAAACAGGGAGACCTGGTCGTAAACCAATCTCCAGAAGAAATACTTGCTGCACTTAAAAAGACTGAAAAGGAAAACGAAGCTAGAAGGCTAGCAGAGCGTCCTCCAGTAAATATATTTCAGGTCTTGCCCAAAACTTGTTTCAAAGCAAAAATTAAGTTGGATAAGTGGAGTGAGAAAGTTGCTGCCCTTGATGCCCTCATTGAGACAGGAGGCGAACAACCTTTTAAGTTGTGTCCTCCATCTGACGGTGTTGATTATGCGCCGCTTATTAGGGAACTGAAACCTTTATTGAATCATACTCATTTTGCTGTTTGCTCTAAAACATTGGCAGCTTTTGGAATGATCGCAGGTAAGGTTAGAAATCGAATCTTACATTTTTTCAATCCCCTCCATCTGATTATACGAAACTTCTCATCTAACATATTATTCTATTTTTACAGAAGGTGTTGGTGAACAGATGTTTCCTCATTTCAGACCTCTTGTGACCACGTTAGTTGGATTGTTCAAAGACAAAAAAGTCTGCAATGCTGTTGGGCTGTGTCTCGACAAAATGTTTGGAAATGTGTTCAGTTTCGACCATTTGCTTGATATGAATGATTCTTTTCCATCATCGCTCGATGAAAAGAAACAGAAAAATGCACTTGTTCGAAAATGTGTACTGGAATGCTTAGCTCGGTGTGTTCAATCCAGTGGTTGCGGAACTCGTGGGACATTGACTTGTCAGCACGCTGAGATGATTTCCAAACTCGCTTGCGATAAACTGAAGGATTCCGACGCCTCTACGCGAAAAGCAGCGATCGATCTCCTACTTGCTTTGCTGAAAAATGAAAATGAATCAATAGTCGCTGCTACTTCGAAGATAACGTCTACTTTACAAACTGCAAATCCAAGAGCCTTCAAATCGCTTCAACTCGCAACAAAAGATAGCCAACAGGCTAGCAACTCTAGAGGCACTGGCAGGCCTGGCACATCGCTCCAATCTTCGTCGAAAAAATCGGAAACTTCATCAAAAACGACAACAAGGAGAGCTGAACTCTCTGGCAGCAAAAATTCCAACATCAAACCTGTTGCACCGAATGTATCTCCTTTGAACTCTAATAAAACTGCTCTTGAAGAATGTTTTGATGAATCAAGTCTGCCCTCTTTCGAAGATTCAGTCGATCAGTTATCTGCCCTTTCCATTGCAATGTGGGATGGTAGCCTGGAAGATGGTGGGATACTGGTTGGTATCCAGTGTAAGTAAAGACATTGAATCATTTTGAGATTGAATGATGAATTCTGAAAATCTTTTTGTCTGTCCACTTGGTCACACCAAAGCATCGGAATGGAAGTGGAGAAAGAATGCATTAAATCAACTCACCGCGTATTATGAGCTGAACGGCGCAAAAGAATTTGCAACAATTCCATCCTTATTTGTGATAGTTAGGGATTGTACAAATAGCTTCAAAGAGAACAACTTCAATGTCACAAAGTCAATACTTGATCTCTTCATTGTTTTATTTGGGGTGTATTCGAAGTTGATAAAAATCCCGGAACCTTTTATTTACACTCCAATTACCAAGCTAGCGGTTACAAAAATTGCCGACAAGAAGCTGTCAAATTGCGCAGGTTAGTGCTTGCTTTCCAGGCCAAAAGTTGATCGTCTTTCTATTTTTGCTGCTAATTTCAAATTTTTATTTCTTCTACTGCGCAGCGACGTTTCTGACAAACGGTAAGGTTCCCCTTGTATTGTATCTTTAGCTTGATTTCTTCTTTCTTGCCGAGACCGAGTTTTCGAATCCTGCAGAAAGAGGTTTTCAACGTTTTACCTCATTTTGTCCCAACCAGATATTTCTACTCCATTTTCGTCTAACTCTCTGCAATCCATTTCGTACTAGCTTGCGTTGTGAAGGATCCGCAAAAAATAGTAGCGCTAGCAGTGAAAACCGTTGGATCAATTAAATCACCATTAGCCCACGAATCATTACTTCACTGGTTGAAATCTTTTTGTGTCGATTTTGGTGCATCTTCTCTATCCAAAGGCGTCGAAGAGGTGATATTATGGGTTTTGAAGGTGAGCATCTACGGCAGAAGCCTTCACGCTATCTTTTCTGTATCATTTTCCTCACTACTTGGCATATTCAATCTATGAAAAATGTAGGAATGCGATGACAACAACGTGAAAGTGCGGAAAGAGGCATTAGGAGTCATAAGCGAGTTCCATTCACAGCTTGGTCCAGTGTTGGAAGCTTTTGTGAGATCCAAAAATCTACCGCCGTCAACAAAAACTCTTGTTGATAAAGCTATCGAACAAGGTTCATACGATCCTAGTACCCAAATCACAAGGAAGATGAAATGTGTTACCATATCCACATCCGACAAACTGACCAAGGATTCTACCTGTTCAAATGCAGCCCAATCGGTTCTTTCATTGCCAGCAACTGATCTGGTAGCCACACTGAAGGATGACTGTATTCGTCGCATCACCACCACCGAGGGAAAAAACTCATGGAAACAGAGAAAAGAGGCAATGGATGAAGTCCAAGCCTCCTTAAACAAGTGCAGTGGAGTAATCGCAACAGATGGCAAAGCATTCCTCCAGCTGAAGGAACTGCTTGCTGCTCTTCGTTCCCGCCTAAGTGATTCCCAAAGCAATCTGAAGCCTGTGGCGGCAACCCTCATTGGACTAATTCTTTCAAATGTCAATGAATCTGCCCAAGCTAAATTGGGAAGGTTTGTGTATTCAACGCTCGTTAGTGCTGCCATGATGGACATGAAGAAAACAATGCGCGAATCAGGTGAGTTTTTGGTCGATCTTTATTTCGACCAAGCAATCAGACTCACTCACGTCAAAAATATCATTGTCAACAGCAATAACGGCACTATCAATAGGAACCGATCGTCCAAAATTAGATGGAGGAGGAACTAACTTTGCAGCCATTGAATGTTTTGTGTCCTCTTTGGAATCAGAATTATCTGACTCATCACTCAAAAGTGCCGGTATCGCAGATGTGTTGTTATTCGTCGTGGGGAAACTTGATACTGATCAAACAAATATTCCAGAAACAACGTCTGTTGGCAACCAACTTGCCAAAGTCGTCGTTACGTGCCTTCTTTCGTCCAAATCCGCAACCAGATCAGCATCCGATCGTCTCTTGAGTGTCTGCCAAAATAAGAAAATCTTAACCTCTGAAATGATCGAAAAGGAAATTGGCAAGCTGCTTCCAGCACAGCAAAGATCAATACGAAGCATCATTCCTCAATCAATCCCCAAAGGAAAAGACACCGTGGGAGTGTCTAATCTAACGCCACGGCGACCTGCATTATCCAGCTCGCCTTCCAACCGCCAATCAATTCGAAACGAATCTATGAAAAGTGGGAAAAAACTCATTTCAAGGGCACACTCTACCAGTGGTGTAGATAAAGGAGAGGAAGAAAATAGTGAAAACCCCTTGCTATTAATGAGCTCGAACCCGGGCATGAAGCTCAACCGTCTTTCACGAAGAGACTGGCCAATGTATCCTGATGAAGTTTGTGGAGTCGAGCCTATTCAAGCACTGCGCAAATCTTGGTCTGCACTTATTCCACCATCATCAATACAGGTGCTGTTTCCTCAGAGTGGAATGAATTCTCAAGAAGATTTTATTAAAGGATGTGAAATTATTTCTAAAGGCATATCGTTCAAGGATGTCTTGATAACTGAACAACTTGATTTAATATTCAAATGGGCAATTTGCGCAATCTCTGCAAGAGACCACACTTCGGGGTTGCGCTCTTTGCTATCAATGCTTCATGCTGTCTTCGAACGACTTCATGAACTTTCCTATGTTTTGAATGATGTCGAAGCAGTCATTTTACTTCCATACATCTTAACCCAAGCAGGAATTGCAAAATCTCAATTTAGAGACACATTTCTCAACCTTTTGTCATTTATTACATCAAAAGGTTTGTACCCTTCGGAACGATATGGTTCTATCATATGTACCATGGTTATTGGTAAGTTCTTGTCGTCCCTTCCTTTTTGGAAACTATACCATTGATCCGTATAAAAAGTATTTTCAACCTTTACCATATTTTTTCAACCCAATAACTGCTCTTCTTTTTTGATTTGTCAAGAGAAATCAACCTTCCCAAAAGCTAGATCGATAGCAGCTAATGAGTGCAGTACTTGCGTGTTGTCTTGTGGAGTGTCTGCGATCGGGAGAAAAGGAATAGTCATTCTTGCAAAAGCACTGTCTGATGAAACCCTTACGGAAACTCGCAAGTCTTATTTAGAACTGATTGTCATCATTGTAGACAATTTGAAAGGCGACGTGGAAAAGTTTTTCGACTTGTGCGGCTCTTCAAACATTTCAGAAAAGGCAAAACAAATGGTAGGTGAACAATGTTCCAAACGGCACGATCAATCAAGACTGAGAACTCCATCGAGGCAAAGTTTACAAAAGTCTAAACTATCTCGTGTTGATTCATTTGATCGCTTGAATGAGTCCCCGCAACTCAATCAAGAAAGAAAATTACGGTCTTCCCAGCTGATGAGGTCAGAATCTTTGAAGTCTTCTTCTGTGGCATCATCTTCAGCCGCTACAGCCACACTTCGCTTGCCTATGCAAAAGATTCCCAACAGACGTGATGACCCTGTGCCCGCTAATTCTCTCCCAAAAGCAAAGTCTCAAATTCCTCCAGCTCAAAGCAGTGATCATGTCCCACCCCCCGACTTTTATGATAAAATGATGCAAGATATCACTACCATGGTGCAAAAATCAAGCTTGGAAGAAGCAGATGATTATCTGATTGATAAAGGAACAGAAGCAATTCAAAAGCTGAATTCTTCTTTGCGACATGACACTAAAATGCTTGAGAAATCTCTTGCAGATCTTGTGGCTGAAAAGATTCTTCTCAATTGGAATAATTGCACGGAAGTCACTACAAGGTACGATAAGCAGAAGATTCTGATTTTGAATTTCGTATGGCAGAACTTCTAACCTCATACTTGGAACCTAAATATTTTAGAGTGCTGCAATTCTCTTTTCAACACAAAAATACAACCACACCCTTACCTTTGGCTCTTATAGATGCCACGGTTAGTTTTTTGACCAGTTTACTAAGGATCTCTCAGAACCCTGGTGTCATTGTTCGTCAAGAGACGATTGCCTTCCTTTTGAAGGAATCAGTGTTTGCTCTTCTAGATAGTCGTATCGATGCGGCATCTTATGCTGCAAAAGCAAACACATCTGATGATGGAAGGAAAGGCAACAGCCTCGTACGACTGATCAACAAACTTACGCTGCGATCGGCAACAGTAACTCCATGTGACACCTCATTGCAAATCCTCATCAAACTGCAGCAGTCAATGATATGTTCTGATGAGAACAGAGAATTTTATTCAAAAGTGTCTAAGGTCTTGACAAAGCTATTCAAAAAGGTCATCAAAGAAGAGTACGACAAAAACAAGATGCACCCGCTAAGTAATATACATTTGGATGGCATGTTGGTTGCAATAGGAAACTTGTTCCAAACTATCCAGACGGATCGTAGCAGAGGAGAAAATGATGAACTTATGAAACATTCGTTAGAAATGGCAAATGGGCTTCTTATGGAAGTTGTTAAATGCCAAGACTATGTGTCAATGCAAGAATCATTGAAGAACTTGAAGTTTTCAGACAGTGAGATCGAAAGGTTGCTTGTAGAAAGTGCCAAGGAGTTGGGATTGCAAATTGGTCCATCAAAAATTATCGATGTTGAGGAAGAGAAAAAATCTGTACTCCTTGCCAATCTTATGAATGAAGTTGGAAAGGCTGAAGAGGGAGCCGAAAGACAGGCAGCGCTCAAGGCTGTGAGAGAATTCAAAACATCAAATCCTGATGTCGATTTAGAACATCATTTATCAGATCTTTCTGCAGCATTCAAAGATTTCATATTGACTGAACCAAGTGAAGTTAGACAAACAGATGTAGCTTCTGGATCTGATATAGAAGAAAGAATCCGAAGGTGTAAGGGTATTTTGGGTGCGTCGCACAACAATAATGAATCAGTCAAACTTCAACAACAGCAATCGTGTGAGAGCGATTCCCAGAGTGTATCAACTCAACCATTTCTAAACACGCCCTCAAGCCATGCAGCTTCACTAAGGGCAAGGCTCGAAGCATTGAAACAGAATAACATTGCTTGACGTTGCCCTGTGCACAAATGTTAGCAGTTTGAGATCAACTTGAATACTCTACCCTCGGAGCTTCCTTCGTTTCGGGCCAACGAGCTCATGGTAGCAGTATTTTATATCTTTAAGAAGACAATTGCATAATCAAGCATAATAAAAATTAACAATCCCTCACCAGGTAATTGTGAACAAAATGAAGAAGAAAATCCTGTTGACACTGTATTTAACCTCACTGTTGACTGGAGAGAGTTTTCCAGCCACACATTTCTGGTTGGGAACGAGTGCTTCGCACGAGTTCCAAACCAGAAAGGTATGTGTAAAACCCACTCACAGTTGTGTGCGGTTACATTTGTTTCCGCTGAAGTGAGAAAAAAAGTAAAAACTAAAGTTACCCCAAAGGTTTTTACTGTGTTTTTCTCACATGTGCAGATGCAAATCCAATCAAGAGCTGTGATAAAATCATGTCCCAATCCTGGAACAAATAATTATTAGCAGCAGCAACATCTGGTGACGTGGAGGGTGTCACTTAGCGCTGCTGCATGAAGGTAGGGGGTGGCATAGTGGAAATGAGAAATTTTCAAACCCAACTATATTTGCTCAAACTGTTGGTTTTGTTAGATATATATATACATAATGAAGTTTGCAAAAAAAAATCAGTCAAAATATTGTTTTTTCCCCAGTTATTGCAAAAAGTATGTTTGTTAGAAAACACACAGTAATTACTATGGTAGTAATTAATTATTTTTGAAAACTAAGTGGCAAAATAATCAAATACTTAGGTTTTATTTTGACCAGTTTACGAGTACATTTTGCATTTTGTGAGTATTTTTTATTCTCATTGATTCGTACCCAAGTACAAGATGGAGAACAATATGAAAAAGTATGTCTTAGTCGTGAGTAAATTTACGTACTGCCAAAAAATAGGTATTGGTTAACCCTTTTTTTATACTTGCCCTTAAACTGCTTAAACTGGCGCACAAAAAATTCAGTTTAGCTTCGGTCGCACGGCCATGCGCGGGCTTAAACTTGTGCAGAATTGCTCCACTTTAACTTTTTGGAGTCACTCTCTTAACTTGAGTAAAAATGCTTAAACTGGCGTAGTTTTGAGTTTTTGTAAGAGTAAAAGTTGTGTAATTTTGCTCAACTTTTACTAATGATTTTACGTATTATAAGTGTAACATAAAAATCACGATACTACAATTGATAGCATTCAATCCCAGACTTGGGATGAAATCATTCCATTGGAATGATGATCCGTCTCACAAATCATACCAACCATGTCCTCTATCTGTCCCCACTGTAAGGAGGTAAGGTGTCACCTTGAAATTTACGGAGATGCTCTACGCGAGCATGACAAGCTTCTCGACGACGAAGAAGACAGCAGCTTTCTCCGTAAGCTGCATTATCGTCATTACGTCCGTATGCATCACGGGTTTTTGGGCGAGGGCAACAGAGTTGTGGCTCCCAAGTGCATCGTGAACCTTGTTCGCGAATTGAGGCCCTCTAGTGATGGAAATTATATGGGGCACAAGTGGAGTCATGCCAAAGAAGACATTGGTGACCAAGACTACAAGGAGGATGTTGGAGACCGATTCTATTTCAAGTTGGGTTGGGACTTCGCGAGATACCCAAAAGCTCGCAAAATGGCAAAACTGTTCGTAAAAAATGTTGTGGGTGTGTCTGAAGGTTGGACATTTAAATCTGACAAAGACATGTTCTATGCGGAAATCGTGGTTGACGAAGAGGCGCAATATGATGAGATGATGGAGAAGATCCTTTGCAACATGGATTCCATTACACAATTTGACTCAAAGAGAGTGCACTAGGTTTCTATTTGTACTTCTGATAATCTGCTAACTAACGAATTGCAGATTCAACTAATTTTTTACATGTATTCAAGCAATGCAAA
This sequence comes from Thalassiosira livingstoniorum, assembly GCA_036939595.1. NCBI lineage: Eukaryota > Bacillariophyta > Thalassiosirophyceae > Thalassiosirales > Thalassiosiraceae > Thalassiosira > Thalassiosira livingstoniorum. Next base: position 2,289 of record JALLOT010002328.1, on the reverse strand, counting down.
ATCAAAACCATTAGATGCAAAATAAAATCGAACAATAGAACAGAATTGCAAGATAGCCTAACGGTATTTTGCATGCAATCAATTGCATGATAAAATAAGTTTATCAATAGATGGAACTCAATTTTTTTCTGTTCCGGTGTATTCAATGTTCCTACTTTCTCCCGCTACATTTGTTCCGACGTCAGGCATCTGCTCGTTGTCATCTTCGCGATCACCGCCCTCGATCGCGAAATTGGGGTCTTCGGCATTTTTAACATCTGCATCCACATTCGCGGATGATTTCTTACGATGTTTTGCTGGCAGATTATATTCTTCCCTCACTTTTTCCCAAATGGGATGAGAGGTCGAGACAGAATAGCTCTGGCGGCTATCTGACGTCAAAGTTGGGACGAATAAGCCCCATGCTTTGATCGAATGAACGATATCAAAGCACGACTTCCCTATGAACTCAAATGTTGCAAAATCACTCTGTCGTGATCCATGGGCAGGGAATGTGCAACTAGTTTGCACTCGCCGTGGCTGCAAACAGCGAGTGAGTTGTGAGAGCGCGATGTTTTCCCAAAGGCATTGCTGCTGGCCTGGCGGATGTTCTCCTCAAGCTTGCAAACGACGCATCATTTGCGTTCCTCTTTGTCGACAAGCTGAGGTGAATGGCCCCGCATCACAGAAAAACCAACAGCTAGCTGCAAACTCTCTTGAAGATCCATTTTCGGATCCTGATACGCAATCAATTGCTCTGCATAAACTGCGACAAATTTCCAGTTAGTCAATTTGATCCTTTCAAGAGATGGATCGTCTGCAGACATGTTCCATGCTGCGCGACCATTTTGGATCATCAGATCCATCACACCTTTCAAGGCAAGTTTATGCCATTTTTTGTAATGTGCCTTGCGAGTAAACGATCCAGCTATTTTTGTGTTGAAGTCTATCTGATCGACACCTCCCATTCCACCTTCAACGTAGCTCTTGATTGCGCACTCACATTGAAAAGTCTTCATTTAAGAACCAACACGGCGTTGGATTGGTACCTGTCCAGATATGGACATGGTAGAGACAACATTGACAACTTTGTTGTCTTTCCATTGTATGAATAGAACATTGTTAACTTTATCATATTTTACGATGCTCTTGCCGCAATCTTCAGATTTGGGCATGTTCATCACTGACTTATCCCAACCTTTCCTATTAGTTCTGCAGGTTCCACACTACAAAATTTTGCACTGCTCGTGAAGGTAAACAGCAAGCTCGGGTGCCTGGTATCTATTATCCATGAAGATAGTGCGCATGCCGTCTGGATCGTCTTTTAATCCAGACATTAGAACAGCATTTACCACGGCCTTTTGTGTAGTTGGCAGAGACCTAATATCATCTACTATTCCTATATTTGCATCGTTTCTACCTTGATACACGTCAACATGGATAACAAAATACTTTCCAGGTTCAGAATTAGCCCAGATAAATAAGTCAATTCTATATTTATCTGGCTTATCTTTATTGTACATTTTGACAGGGTTAAAACGAGAACGAGAAGGAATGCCGCCCTCGTCAAAAGATGTACGGATACCTGGAACAAAGGTTCGCTTCGACGCTTTGTTGATGGCGTTGAGCGCGTACCTAATTTGATGGCACTTGTCTCCGATTTTTGATCTTCCAACCTCCGGATGAAACGCCGAACGTATCTGTTTGTATGATTCGTAGCAATGCAATTCGTTAGTTACATGCAAATAATTAAATGTAATCTTTGTTGTATGATACTTACCTGCTGAAAACGTCGCAGCGTGAACACGCTCCGTGCCCACAGCGGAAACCCAGTCAATTCCATGATGTCGTCTGCAGCACACGTTATTGTAATTGGTTCGAAATAAGCAACATATCCACCCAGCTTCCGATCATCGATGCTCATTTTCAGCA
>JALLOT010002327.1:0-13573 GCA_036939595.1 Thalassiosira livingstoniorum | reverse complement strand
GAAGGTGAATTTGTCCATATTGGTAAAACTTAGTTCAATCTCAATAATTTCTCTTTTTACTATTATTGATTTTATGCATGATTATTTCAAAGTTTCCTATTTTTAAGAGATGAAAACAGATAATTAATTTTGATTTCAAAATAATATTTCAAAATTGAAGCTGGTATAATAAAATTCATCATATGCTATTTTTCTTTCCAAAACCATCAGTTACTTTTTTCATTCACTTAAACAGGGTGCTGAAAAGAGACTCATTCTAGGGACAGAACTTTCAGACTGATATCAACAAAATAACAATAAAAGCATGTTAAAGATATTGTACAACAGCTAGTTTTTCCCATAAAAAATTAATTTTATCCATCTTGTATCTTGCTATGTACATTTTTGGTTGAATGTGGTTTTGCAATGCATGCTATGGAAGTGAATGAAAAACTTATCCTCCTACAGAGAGATGTAGCTAATACTAATGCTAAGTCAGGGGAAAAAACTATGATTCATAAAGAGTTGGTGTTGGGCCCTTTAGATCAGAAAGTAATCACAAATTTAAAGAATTCATCAAAATCAAATGCTTGCATATAATTAAATTCTTGGAAAAAATGGCCAAAATATCATGATGATTTAAAGAGTCTTTGTGCAAGATTATTAATTCTTCTGAGAAATGCAGCAAGGAATTGTACTGGAATTTGATGTTAAAACCAGAAATTAGTGCAAAATTCATTAGTTTGTGTGGTTCATATGGTACTGTGACCAGTGACAAAGGCTTGCTTTTTCAGTGAGCAATTTGTTTTGTTGTAATGAATGCTTGATTTCTAATGTGGTTTTTTGACTTGTTATTGTTCCAGAATTTTTATCTCAGTTGATGCCAGTAAAAATTTACTTCCAAAAATTCATGAAGAGGGTGAAATGTTTCCCAAGATTTGAAAACCAGAGACAGAAGTACCATTCAAGAGGACTACATTGAGTACAGCTAATTTCTCAGATATTATGTTATTCCTATACGTGGATCTGTAGAGCGCACTTGCTTTCTCAGGGTTAATGGAACCTCTGCAAACATATTCAATGATTTCATTACCTCTAGTTATGAGGCTTATACAATATTTGTGCACATGAATGGTTATGACTACTGGCATGGGTCTTACATAATTTCCAAGCTTCTAAGGAGGAATAGCCAGAAGACCTACAAAACCAAAAAAATAATAAGAAAAGACATTTGGGTGGAAAAATTATATTATAATCATGGATGGGGTGATAATGGTCTTAAACTCTACAAATCCCTATGTACAAAGTTGCAGAAGAACAGAACTTTGCAACCTCATTTTGATACTTTATATTGGTGTTGGGAAAGGTACTGTCAAAGCAATAAGTTCTCAGAGAAAAGGCAGATGAGTAGGTCATTGCATATTAGAATGGAAGAAGAAGTTTTAGTAATGAATCCAACCTTGTTTTGATTTTGATACTGGAAGATGGCCAGTATCATTATTTAGAAATTCAAAAGCCTAACCACTAGAACTAGAACCCCCCTTGTCCTCAGGGAATGAACTCTTCTTTGAGTTCGGATCTCTAGTGAATCTGAAGAGGAAGAGTTATTGGATGTTGAGTTGGAGCAAGAGGGTACTACAAACACTAGTTCAAGCTCTGGAAATTGGATTGGTAGTAGGAACTTAGAAATGAGTACTGGTAAGAGCACTCAAACCTACTGGGAACTATTAAAATTTGGCAATTTGGTGATTTCAGCAAAATTTTGCATCTCTGATTGCAGATTTTTCATTCCAAAAACAGAAATATTTAAGAAACAAAATTTATTTGTTGTAAGCTGTAAGAGTTTCTTCTTTTTGCAATGAAAACAATATATATTTCTCAAAAATAATATGTTCAGTCAAACAGCAGATTTTTTGCCTCACAATTTTTTTGCCCTGTTCTGCCATGCTCTGCTGTTCCACCATTATATTCTGCTATTTTTTGGCAGAATTCCACCATTTTTCTGCTTTTTTCCCTTTTTATAGAATAAGTTGCACAAAACAAAAGAATGTTATTTTTGTGTAATGTGTGTCTTTAATATTAAAACTTTTGTAAAAATAAAAATTGCAAAAAAATGACAAAAAAAATACTTGCTTTTTCATTTGAGACAAATATAACATTTTTCATTTATTTTTAAGATTTTTTGTCAAAGTAGGTAGAAATTAAAAAAATGACTAATTTTGGTTGATAATTTTTTTGGAATGGCAATGTTTTCCTCATAGAACTCTAGGTAGGCCTAGGTATGTATGTGTAGGTACCTATTTATTTATAAGAAGTAGAAAGTAAAAAATAGTACTGAACATTATTCATGTACTTGTGATCACATTGGTGATACTATGATAGAAGTGCTTTTATTACTACTTGTATGTAGCTACATACTTACTTTTGGTACTAGTACATACCATAGTTCTTATTTTGTGGTACCTAAATCCTACTTACTTGTGCTCTAGGTACCTACTAATAATAATTAAAAGAACAGAATGGAGGTGGATGGAAGAAAATTGTGGATTTCTGCCGAGAATGATCAAGCATGGTGGAATTCTGCCAATTGGGGGATCATGGTGGATTCCACCAAAAACTGCAGAATTCCAACAAAAACAGCAGAAAAGATTCTGCAAGGCGGAAAAAAATCCATCATTTGAGCAATCATGATATTTTTGAGAATTATATATGGTATTGTTTTCATTGCAAAACAATGAATTTCTCACAATGACTAAATTTTGTTTCTCAAATACTTCTTTTTGGGCAATGAAAAAATCTGCAATTGGAGAAAAATTTTGCCAAAAATTGCCAAATTGCCTAATTTCAATGATTCCCAGTAAGTTCCTGGAGAGAGCAGTAGTAAATATTCTGAAGAGAGTTTCAGTATTGTATTTTTGGTGAGGAATATTATCAGAGAGATGATGCAGAAAGGGATGAAGGAGAGGGTGAAAATTAAGATGGTGATGATAATGAGGAGGTACACCAGGGAAGGGAGGATAAAGGGGGGGGAGAGGAAAAGAGGATATTCTAGTTAGTTTAAAGACTCCAGGATAATCCTGTTCAAAACAGCAATGCAACCCCACAAGTCTTTTCAAAGACATATCCAACTAGAGGACAAACCACACCCAAGTGCACCAAGAGGAAGCACGTAGCAACTCCAAGACCATGTAAGGCACCAAAAACTAGAATCAATTTATTCTCCTCCATTAATACTTATCCATCATGTATCAGAATTTTCACATATCCAGGGATTACTTTTGAGCCTTTTTGTAGGAAGAGAAAAAATGGGGTAATTTCATTCTACTGTGTATTTGACTTCAATTGACAGCAGCCGTATTTAAAATCTTTTAATATCATAAAAATAATATCATGTAATTATTTTTGGGGATATCAGCTTAGATGCTGAAGATATGAAGTAAAAATACCTAATATTTACTGAATAATGGCCATTTGAAGTTGGGCATGAATTATGAATTATTTCTGTAATTTTTATTACCAGTGATAAGATTTGAAATGATTTGAAAAATTGTAAATGAAAAGGCATCAATGTTTTTCCCTCAAGATCAATACTAGATGAAATTTAAAATTGGAGCATAATGTGAATAAATGCTAAATACATGAAACATTAACATGAGTCATTGAATATCAAATTTTAAAATTTAGCATTTTTTGAAAAAATAGTAACATCCCTGTTCCAAATATTCCAAAATCTCATGAAATATTGGATTCCATAATGGAGGGACTTATCTGAAGAACCATAAGGAATACTGGCAAAATTCTTTTTGCATTTCATAGACTGATCATTTGGTCATAGAATAGAGGGGGTTTGGTACCAGCAACACCCTCCAGTAATCAGATATAAGTGCCCTTGTTAACTCTGTTGTCAATTAAAGTCAAATGTACAAGCTAAATCAATCTAAATAGTTAAAAAGACAAAATATGGGGCATTGTGGCTTTCTTTAAATTGTATTCATGGGGTGCTTCATTTGGATTAGGAGTTTCAGTGAGGAGGATATTTAGGGAATTTAGGGCCTTGGATCTTGTGGGGATCTATGGGTGGTGGGGAAAATTGGCCAATCAAATGTTGGGTCCTGTTGGGTGTTGTCTTGGGATATTATTAGAATTTAGGGTTGAGTTTCCTGAGGCATGTGAGTAGAGCTATTATCTTTTGTTTTTTATTGTGTAAAGTTGTCTTATGTGATAAGTTTTGGTTGGGTGGTCACCCTCAGTTGTTTTGCACTTGTATTTGTTCCCATGTTGACCACCCTTGGTTTTTCCTGTTTGTGGGTGGTAATAGCTTTTGTGCCATTCTGTATTACCTCTGTTAGCTGCTTGAGTGATGAAAAATCTGTTAGTGTTGGATACATAGGGATTGTTGCTTCCACTGCTTTTAATGCATCTCCCAGCTGCTTTTGTGACTGTGTTTGTAATGTGCATGTCTCCAGTTTCTGGTACATAGCAATCATAACACCTGTAGTGTTCTGGTGCTGCATTAATAACAAATCCCTCTACTCATTGATAATTCCAGGTACATTGTTTATCAGGTGCTTCAAATTCAAAACAAAGCACCTTCCATCCTGCAGGGAGTAGTGGCACATCACTATAGTTGTGATCCCTTTACAACTTAGTGGCTACGGAAACCTTGAGATTGATTCTAGTGGGGTAGAGCATATTCAATATCCACTCAAGTTGAGGTAAGATTTGTTACCATTGGCAAATAGAAAAGTCTTCCTGTGTTGTGATAGCCAAGATAATAAATGGTGCTTACCTGTCTCTATTGTTCATTCTGCTACACATTTGCTTGGTGATTTTGTGGTGGTACAAGCTGATGGTCTATATTAGTTTTGGTGAGCCATGCTTGAACTGCGTTGGATGCTTTGTTGTCCATCATGTTGATTTTGGGTTTGATTCCCACTTTTCTAGTCTTTGGATTGTTGTTTGATAAGCCTCTACAAGCATTATTCAGCTCTTCAGCAGGTGAAACAAGTTGGTATTACCATCATAAGAGAACACAGCAAAAATGTATTTATGACATCTGGTGGAAGTATACAGGAATTTTCCTGTTGTATTGACATAGGATGTGACCTTCATAATCCGAGTGTTGAGCAGGAGGAAGTATACTTTGTGTGGGTTTTTGGTTCCTGTTGCACCTCTTCTTCTAGTTGGGTGCACCTTGTAGGTTTGGTTGACCTGACATTTTTTCTTTGTCAGCTAAGATGTCCTTTGTGCATGACCATTGTTTCTTGGAGGTACTGTTTTACATTCTTAATTGTTAGGAATGGCCATGGTAATAGGAAGTTGTTGTTTAAGGCCTCGATTAATGTTGCCTTTGGTGGAGAGCCCAATGCTGCATGCAGGAACTGGATTACCTGCAACATATTTTTTGTCACATACACATTATGTAAGGAATTAATCTGCAAGTTATTAGTGTTGTTTTGGTTATCTAAATACCATAATCCATTTTTGGATCTCAACCCCTGTAGGATTTGTTGTTCATTGTACCATATTGTACATTTGTCCTTATCAAAAACTGCAATGCATCCTTTGTTACACAGTCTGCCAATGGGGATGATATTATGGTGTTTTAATTGTGGCAGATGTGGCCATTCAAAGCAGGTTGGATATCACTGGGAGACTTTCAATGGGTAATATGGCTTTGGCCATACTTTGGAGTCTGATCCTCTTGGTTTTATTGCTTAGAGCACGGTGTGATGTTGGAAGAACTGTAGGTTAGGAGTTTCAGGTTTCCAGAAAGGTTCATTAGCCCCAATTTCAAACAGGGTAAGTACTTTGGATTGGGTGGGGTTACAAACTGCATTGATACAACATATAATATTTAATTTATCACCTACAGTTAGCACACCCTGTCAGACGCTTGCCATGTTTGCCCCCCAATTGTTGCTACCCATCAAGTTATTTGCCATTGCATATTATGCAATGTGTCCTGGAGCAGGAGATGTTCATTGTTGTCCATGGTGTTGGTTCAGCAATAGTATGGTATGTCTGGAATGCTTGCATTGGTGTCTGTAGAGGCATCTGTGGTGCTTGCTGTTGTAGCATGAAGGGTTGGAATCCAGAAGGTGGGTCATAGGTTTGTATATTTGTATTGTTTTGCTGCTATTGTGCAAAAAGTTGCTATTGAGATTGTTGGTGTTTTTTTGGGCTGTGTTATTGGATCTTTTGCCCATGCCATATCCACTCCTATTGTTATGCCATTTTTATTAGTCTGTTGTTGTTGTATTGCTTTCAATTGTTACTGTTGTTGCAGCTGCATCTATATAAGCTGCATCTGTAGTTGCAGTATGGTATCATCATTGCCCCCAGCATGTTCTTGTGTTCTCTCTGCATCTATTGCATTAAGTTTCTCTTGTTGAAGTGCTGCCCCTTCAGCAAATGTTTTGAGGGACTTCTCAAAGGTATTGATTAACTCTTCTGTTTGATGTTGTTTGCATACTGGTTGTCACCTCTTTTGGTTGATTTATTTTTCCTTTTAGATGCATCTGTGAAGAAGGATATGACATTGACATAGTTCTTTTGGTTTTGAGGGAACATGACCCAATTAAACATGTTGTAAGGAAAAGCATTACAGTTTCTAATGAAGTTGACCAATATGCAAAGGAGCTGGGATTCATTATATGGATCACACCATCACTTGCAAATTCTTGGGCATTGTCCAATTGCTCAAAGAGAACTTTGATTGGCTCACTAGAGGGTCAAATAATAGAGTCTTCAGTTTTTCTTTGTTGTCAGTTAATGCTTGGTTGTCAATTTCACCATACATTATACAAGTGGTGGAAGAAATCATAAATACTATGATTGTTGTAGCACACAACTGGTTGTTTGAGTGTCACATGATATTTTTCTACAGCATTCATGATAAGATTGCATATTGCTGTGATTACCACCTGACATTCCAGATAGGCATGGTTGTTGGTTCAGAAATTGGAGTCAATTTATAATCCCTGGATTGGCTGGCACCATGGAAGGCTGGTTGGATATGGTTACTTAAAATTGCGCTTTGAGCACAAGGGCTGAATAGCAATGATAGCCCCCATCCTAGTGGTTTTTTCATGGAGGCCAGATTTTCTATTGCCTCCTGATGCCTTGTTTTGATAATGGGATAGTCTGGTGCACCATGTATTTTGGACAAGACCTTATGTGGAAATTTTGCCAAGATGGACTCAACATTCAGATCAACACTCATGGTGTTAGTAGTAAACAGAAATTTTAGAGTACATTTAGTTGGTTTATTTAGCTAGACAATCCACTCAGAGGATGACATGAATTGCACTTATCAGGGCAAGCCCCAAAACTATTCACATTGTATGATCTGTACTGATGATAAAAATCAGACAAACTATGACTGAGTTCCAGCTGTGACAAAGACATGCACATTCAGAAAAGGACAAAGCATTGACAGCACTACAATATGCATTTGGGGAGCTGCTGTAAATCAGAACATTTCCAAATCCATGACTGTGAATTGAAAATTTGTCTCAGGTAGCTCTGAAAGAGCAGTGCTGGTGTTGGGTCACTGCTCCCATTGATTGCTATTAGGTCTAGTAGGGGAAATAAGTAGTCGGAATTTTGTTGAAGGGGTGATTGATGGGCAACGTTGTGCTATTGCTGTCGGTTTGCCCAGAACTCAGATGTTGAGGTTGTTGTTTTGCACCTGATGAGACCAGCATAGGATGAGGGAGGTCAGGTCTGATGGGGAATGTGGGATGTGGCATGAATCAGAGAGGCAATTTGCAGGTTGATCATTGGGTGTCATTTCTGTGGTTGGACTTTGGACTGATGGCACATAGTTATGGCATGGACAATGATCCTAATGCTATCAAATTCAAGCAACACTGCAATACCTGTGTATTTGTAAACATGCTGGAACTTTGAACTGACCCAGATAAGGCTGGGAAAAGTTTGTTGGTGGCATTGGTACCCATTACTGAGTGGATGACACTGATGGCAGTGAAGGTCTAGGCACTTGATTGGGGTAGAGGCCCACTGGGGCTCTCCTTCCCCATGTCCCTTGATCTGTCAAGGGACAACTCCTGTTTAAGATGATGGCATAGGTGATGGTTTCTGTTAACATCCAGCTCTACTCATTGCCTAAACATGATCACAACCAGTACAACTGGAGAAGTGGCAATGTTCCGTAGGTTCCAACCCACCAGTCCACCTCAGCCTGAGGATTAAAATTAAATGACGGTCAATTGATGTACCCAGTGGGTTGCCAAACATCTGAGGGACAGCATTGGTGAATCGCTAATGCTTGGACCCAACATGGACACAAAAGTGGGTAGAAGGATGAGGTGTGATGGTACTGTCTTGGTGGCACAACTCGTGGGTGGTTATTCCAATTCAGTTGGCAGCAATCCTGGTGGGGCGGAAGCATGGTGTCTGCAGGTTTGAGCATTGGAGAGGGTGGCAGTGTAATCTCTTAATCAAGGGCACAATGGACAAGGCCTGTTCCAACTGGGAATATGTCCATCAATAACAACCATGGCACTCTGTCTGTAGTGCCGCTTTTATCAGGAGGGACTGAACCATTGTTGGTGGCAGCACACAGAAGTGGCCAAAGCCACTCCCTAGACATAGGAATTAGTAGCTTGTACTGTAGAGACATCAAAGGCACTTTTCCAGTAACTTGCAGCTTGCTTGTGCAAAACCAATCTCAAAAAAGTGGCACTCATTGTGTTGAAAGGCAAAGAAAACATGCACTTGTTGGGAGATTTCCTACTGCAATTTTGTAAGTTAGATCTGTTGAACTAGCTGAAAGCAGTGCAGATGTAGCAAGTCATGAACTGACTTATTTTATGAAGAAGCTACTACTAGAATACTGCTGTATGGGTCTGACCTACACATGTGCCTAGTAAGCAGTAAGCCTAGGCTGCATCAGCTCCAGGCATGGGCACATAGCCACGTGAAAGTGATGAGTTGCCCTGCTATGTGCAAGGGATGCTAAGACAGGTTTAACAACAAAGTTCATGTAGACACTAGTAAAATATGGCACTCCATCCAACCACCTGAAAATTCTATATATAAAACTAAACTGTAACATCTGATCTATTCACATCAAAATCAAAATAAAATAGTAATAGGTTTTTCCGGTGTTTTGAGGGTCTCAGTGCATTTCTACAAGGTGCGTTAGGATGTTACCATGTTTTGGGGGATACTGAGGAGGATGGAGGTATAATGTGGTGCAGGAGGTTTTTACTAAAAAATATAACAAATCATGCTTCTTTCAATCCAGGTTGTGATGAAAATTTCATTATGAATAAGTTGTTTGTTATGGAAGTACGAAGATAACATGTCCTCTTGAATAAAAGTTGACCAATTTTCAGTTGTCACAATGAAATAATATCTGAAAACAATCAAATTTGTTTATTTCTCTAGTGATTCAGGAGGTATTTTACAGAAGTAAAAGAAGATACTACTTGTAACTACTTCTAAAATAGTTATTTCATATTTTTAATTCAAATATCAGAAGGAGTAACACAGAAAGTAGTACCAGGTTTAATTAAAAAACAAATATTAATAACATTGCAAAGTACAGCTGAATGACTTTCTCTGTGTAGACATCCTTTGATGTGTAGAAAAGTATAGAATCATATCCAGATAGAAGGAAGAAGAAAGATAGCTTCTACTTTATTTTTTGTAAGAATCCTGAATTTAGATGAAATAATCTGACAATTGTAATTAAAGTTAGTGAAATAATTAGAAAGCCATCTCAATCAAGATATAATATGTGTTTTCTTGATATTTAAAAAGAGATAACAGAAAGAAGCAAGAACTTGGGAGGAATCTCAAGTTCTTAGTTTCATACACACACAAAGAACTCTAGAAAAATTGAAATCCAAAAATTATGTATTCTCTAGGCACTCAATATATTATTTTTTTACAACATTTTTCAAAATCAAGTACCTCATTCAGCTGTAGTGTAATAGTTACTCTGCCAAGTAGCAAGAACAAAAATAATATCTTTAGTATCAGTTTTGATTTACTCTTGAACACTGTTACCTCTAGGGTACAGTGGTGTATGATTATTGGTTTTCAAAGAGTATTGTACAAGGAAGACTGATTCTGTATGTAGGCCCGGTATATCATTCTGGGTATCAGTGACCACTGCCACCAGCTGGATCCCAGATACTACTGTATCCTGCCTATGGGCATGAAAATCATTATACTAGATATTACATGTAAACTTTTGTTGCCTCCATATTGTTGAGCAAAAATACTCTGGTATCATTTCTGCAGACAAAGGCATAGAATTTGGTACAAAATTCTAGTCAGTCATCATGCATGATCATGCACAGAGATTTTTATTATGATAATTCAATGTTTTCTGGCAAAAATATACATATTGCTCACTGGTATGTTCTACAGAAATTCTACAAAAATAATGCCTGTCACAAAAATCCTGAAAGATATCACTGTATCAATTTTTGGACAGGCCTGTGCCATTTTTCCTAGTGTACATATGGTACATAAAAAAAATAATAATCATCATAGAAGATGATCATAGTTGTTAGTCACTGTTAGGACTCTTTTCACATAACTTGTTTCTGTCAGTTTCTGTCAAAAAAATTCTTAGAGCCATAGTCTTGCCAAAATGACCTTAGAAATGGCTCTGTAGGATCACTGTTTCTGTCAAGACCAGAGTTACATTGTGAGATTTTTATCCACAGTCTTGCCACATTTCTAATGAAAGTCATTTTTGCCATTTCAAAAAATATAGTTTCCAATCTCTCATTTTGGTCTGTTCTCACCCGGATTCATTCTAACTAGCCCAAATCTGATTTGACCATGGCACAGTGTTATCATGGGGGAGCAGAAAGTGGTAATAATAGTACATAAGTAGCATGGTGGTGCCATTGACATAAATATTGTCCCTTGAGGTAAGTACCTTTGCGGGGCTCTCTAGGGCAGAAATTTAGTGACAAGATGATTACCTATTTAGCCTATCAGTTAGGTTCCTTAGTACCTACAGGGATTGCCCAGAATTAAGATTGAGCCAATTTGTCACAAAATTTGAAAAAAAACACTTGAATTGGATCATGGAATCTCAATGCAAACACATCCATATTGACAATACCAACCATTAAAGCAAATGGCAATGGCATTGAACATTGCTATTCTTATTAAGGTTACACAAAGTTCACAACGGAAGAAATTTAAAATTATTTTTTTGATGCAGCCTCTATCATTGATTCTGTTACATCAACAATATTGCCGCTTTCTGTTGGCCAACTCCCAATCTCTTAGGTTCTGATTGTTCCTAGAGAACTGGGTCTGTGGGTGCTAACCTTAGTCAAGCAAGGACGGCTACAATTGTACCACCTTTTGCTCTGAATATGAAGTGCCGGACATGTTGGGGTCGGAAAACCTACCACAATCCCAACAGTCGGCACAATGCCAATCGTCTCACGACAGACATTGCAAACAGTACATCTATCATCTAGAATAATTAGTAATTAGGCTGTGTGAACTCTTTTTAGCTTGGTTAAGTTATTCAATAGTTAGTTGAGAGTGCACTTGATATACCTTAAAGTCAATGCCTACGCCGTCCATGATGCCACCAATGATGTACCCACCCCCCAGTTATTAACATTTTTGAACAATCAAAAACACTTACATAGCAGGTTTATTGTCAAATGTAATTATTTTGGTAAGGCTTCAAATTGAATAAGGCCTCCCATACAATGAATGGTTAGTTTTGTCATTCATGCTTTAGATCCCACCACCAAATGCCGCATCTGAACACAGACAAAGCTGACGACCAGCAAATTTTCAAATGTAACAGAACGGGTATATTGCCATTATCCATTCGAACATGTAGTAATCATCAATGATGGACAAAACTTACCAGTATTTATTCACCAAGAGTGCTGGTGATGGGTTGGTAGCGGTAGTTGACCTTTGGGACGTCTTCGGGGGGCGGCACTATGCCATTGTTGACACTCGAGCAATTTGTAACAAAACTGCACGGAATTGGGATCGCTGACTGCCATAGATATCTGGTATGTTTCTATGTGCCGATCTTAATTGCAGGTAACCAAATACCTAGTGGACCTGGAGTTTCAGAAAATTTTTGTTAACACTTGCCAGTTTTAGCAGGTGTTCATGAACACTACCTAGAGTACTACTTATTAATTTGCTAAAACTGGCAAGTGTACTTATGTTGGCAGAAACTAGTGTTGTATGGTATCTAGTACAATACCATAGTGTAAATATTGCCGATGGTACTATGGTACTATGAGCATGTAGAAGCAGGTAATCTACGTAGTAGTACCTTACGTACGTACATGACGTATGCGGCCCCTACCTACTACCTTCGTCTTGAAGCATTATGTATTGTAATTATTTACCTTTATTATTATAACACTCTCAAAAGATATTCAGACGATTCTCATTATTATGTACCAGAGTCAGAATACAAATAGGAGTAGATTCTAATAAATACTTCTCGTTATCAAAGGTAGACTAGACTGTTCGGCAGGTACAGTATAGTACCATACATCATAGGTAGAGTACATACACGTGCGCGTACTACGTACGAATAATATATTATTACTCCTAATAAGTATGGTATGACTAACACGAAAATGGTTAATCGTCCAATGCCGTGAATTAGTATGTAACTTTGTAATTAGTAAGCAGCACAGCAATGTGTGTGCATTTTCACAGATTTTCACCACTCTCTTTGCACGTCCTATGAGCCTAAAGAGGAACTCTGTATATGTCAGGGAACACTTTGTAAAAGTGCACACACTTTTTGCCACATTCTTGTTGAGCAACAGACCTCAAAAGGGCAGCAACATCATTGAATTCTCCGCTAAATTTTTTACCTCAATTATTTTGATATAATGTCGTAGAGCCCTGATTTTTTTACACAAACACAATATTTTTGTGATGCACTTTTATTCTACATGTTACTGGCTTTCCATATAATCAGTTTTTATGGAAAAATATTGAATTTCTGATTGTGTGCAATTGGTTTGAAGTTGCTTACTAATTGGTAAGCAAGAATTTTTGTGCTCTAATTGCTGTACATTGTGGCACCATGGTAGACTGTGTAGCTATCCTATGGGAAAAGTGGGGCCAGAACCTTCATCTGATGCCTTTGGATTAAACCAAACCACATTAGTTTGGGTCTTCAACCAGTTTGGTTAGTGAGATATTTTATAATCATGTTGCTTACTAATTAGTAAGCAAATTCGGGTGTTTAACCAAAAACTCTTTCCTTTTTCCCTTTCAATACTTAAATCCTTTTCATTAACTAATTCTTGACCAAAACAATTATTTATTAAAGAGGACAATACATGCATTTCAGGGGGTGGCACACTTGGCGGGCGTCCTTTTTGTTTTTTTTATGTCTTTTTATACTAAACAATGTGTACTTAAAACTAAGATACTGATGAATTAATGTCTATCACAATGCATGCAAATTTGTCACCAACCACATCTGATTAATTTCTTACCAAAGCAAGTCTGCAACCAAGGGAATAGAGACTGGGAGTGAATTAAAAAGTTTTTGTTAGTTTCCTGTGCAGGAAACTTGCTTCCCAAGTTT
>JALLOT010002326.1:0-12987 GCA_036939595.1 Thalassiosira livingstoniorum | reverse complement strand
AGGTAGTGTAATTGTTGGCATTGTTGCATTTTACTGGGCAATCTGTTACAGAGGGCACCTGGAATTTCAGATAATCATAGGGATTGCCGCTTTGATCTCTGCATTTTCCACTGAGAAGACCATCAATGATAAGAGTGTAGTCCGTGATGTTATCGCTTGGTATCTGTGAAAAGAAAGTTTGGAAAAACGTGTTGATATTGACTGCCAAATTTACATCAACTTTGTTGTTGGTGAGGGATGGGAGCCGAAGCAGAATTTTTGCTATTGCTACTATAACAATTATCAAACCCCAACATGCTATTATTCAGACGGTTGTTTGGAAACCAGTTATGATGGTAGTGGAAGCGGGACGGTTACGAGTGCGGATGGCAGCTTTGGTTACTATTGCTTTGCATTTGATGTAAGTATTGTTTTGATGGATATCATTGTCAATTTGTTAGATCGAAAATAATTGACGCTTTTCTTTTTCTTGTTTCGCCCTCAGCCCTATCCTCTTCAGCCTCCAGGCCTCTCTGACTATGATTTTGTCGGATATGGGTGGTGTTTGGACTCTAAGTACAACTATTATGACTACGTCTATTTTTATGGTCTAAGCTTGACTGAATGCGGACTCAAATGCTCTTCTCTTGACAATTCCCATCTCACTGGAATCGAATACTACAGTAACTCGTGTCTTTGTGATTTCGAAGCAGGTCAGTTGCCCCCTGGATATTCTGGCTGCTGCGGCTGCTACGGAGGAGTGGGTGCACCATTGTACTCAAGTGGATCAACTTACATCAGCTGCTACGAGTACAAGAAATTTGCTCCGAGCGCGGTTCTGCCTCCTCCAAATTGCACGACTTCCAGTTTCCCTCCATCGTCACCTTGGCCAACTTTTTTCNTCGTCACCTTGGCCAACTTTTTTCCCAACGCCTGTTTCTTCACCTGGGTCTTCACCAGGTTCTTCACCTGAATCTTCAACTTTCCCAACGCCAGTTTCTTCACCAGGTTCTTCGCCTGGTTCTTCACCAGGTTCTTCACCTGAATCTTCAACTTTCCCAACGCCGGTGTGATCTTTCCCACCACAGGAGACTCCTCCAACAACGCTGAATTTTACTTTCCAACGTTTTAGAATTCTACTCTCCTTCCAGTAAGCTAATTTCATTCCGGTGTATTGTGGATGTAGAATTATTTCTTGTGTTAAGTTTCACGTAAAGTTTTCACTATCAATTGCTCAGTCAAAGCATCAAGTAAACGTTTATTTGTCAACATAAATTGGTGGTATTTAAGATATTGTAATATTTAAGTGCACATTATATTATGTGCAGACACAAGCTCCATTTAAAAATCGAAATTATCGAATGTAAAACGCTGGAGAGCAATTGAAATGAATACGATAATGTGCAGAACAGCCGCCTTCGGCCATCATGTTCGTCCTTCATATAAAATATGACCGAGTTCGATCTAAGTAATCTCGAAGCCAGAGTTAACACTTCAAGATCGTTGAAATGCAGAGTCTCTGTCCCGACAGATGAGGGGAATCAAATAAATGTCTGAACTTCCATTTTGGAAGATTCTGCGTGTCCAAACTAATCCAATCAAGTCGAAACTCCAGCAAAATCTAACCGTCAGCCATTCCATTTCTGTCTGCCCATTCAACAAAGAAGACACTTCTCCGTTTTCCTTCTTTGTTGACAGCATTTTTCGATGTTGGTATTGATTTGAACGTGATAGGGCTATCCCAATCAAAACCATTGCTGATGTCGGTGTCCGATGTTCGATCCACCAACTCACTCACACAGTTGTCAATGAGGGTAGTCTTTGATATCCTTTCAGTGACAATAGGCCGATTTGAATTTTGAATAAATTTTTTCAGGTCAATTTCATGCCTGATATCCAATTTGTAAAAATGGGAAAACGTCAATGCGGTTGACGTCAACTCGTGGCTTGTTAAGATATCGGACTCCGAAAGAGAAGTTATCGTGGCTTTCAATTCTATTGTTCCGGCAGTTTTCCCTTTTTCATCAAATATCGAACAAATAACAACCTTGCCAGATGAAGAATCTGACACAATTATTTCTCCGCTCCCTATTATTGCATGGCTCTGCTTTTTCCGCCATTCTTGAACAATAATATCAGCTTTGTGTTTTTTTCCTTTTCCTAATTTCACCTTCATATCGATTGTTTCCATCCAATTTTTTGAACGTTTAATTAAGCTTCTACATCGAGATTTCCCATTTTTGAGTATGACATACGGGTTGGCACACTTCGATCTAGAAAAGTTAGCAGAGAGTAGCTCAATTTTTAACCAGTGTGTGGGAAGCCCTTCTTTTTGTGACGATGCCATTGAGGCCAAATGGTAGGTTTGCCGCCATGCCGGAAGAATCCACCGTACGAACTGATCCTTTCTGGAAAACGAAAAAGGAATAACATTCGTGTCCTATTTCGGACAAAAGCTCGCCTGGAACAGCAGTGTATGGCTCCATGTGTTTCATCAAACTGAATATGGCACCGTCTGTATAATCGTCAAAATAAGCACATTCTCTAAGAGATTCAAAACAGAAGTGGAAAAATAATTCGTTCTTCAGGGACGAAGAAAGATCCTGAAGTATTTCTTGCTCATTTATGTTTCGCAACTCGTCATCAGCATAGACGTAGTATTCAAGGATTCGAGACTGCAGGTTTTGATCAACGCCATTCGTTTTCATGTAGAGCTTGCTGCATTGAATTCTTCGGTTATTTTTCCCTGCTTGGCGATCTTTGTTTGCAACAATTGCAGCCAAGACGGCAGTGACACCGGCATCACAAACGACAGCCCCGACGGCCATTGCAACCATTGCGAACGCCCTCTCTGCAATGGACACAACAGGCACAGATCCATAACCAATCGTTGTCATGGTGTACAGAGCCCAATAGAACGACCTTAAGTATCTCCTTCCCAGTGTCTCGTGTTGCATATCATCTGCAGTTATCCAAGTATCATCAGACTCTTCATTGTTCCCCAAGAAATGAAACATGCAACCAAACCAATGGCAGAGAAATATAATGATCAAAAAGATTTGACATAATCGCAACGTTGCAGTTGAAACTACGATCTGCGTCCGTGTATTGATGAGCTCTACGAGACCATCTAAATACTTTCCAAACCGAGCTGCTCTTAGAAATTGTAAAAGACGAAGAAGGCCATAATATTGACTTTGCACACCTGTAATGTACCCTGCTATTGAAATTGGGACAGCAGATATACAATCAAGTCCATACTCATCTTTGAGGTAAATGGCTCCAAAATCCTTCGGAGCGACTATCATGAACCCATCTTTTACAATGGCAAATTTTCTCAACCGGCAAAAAATATCAATCGCGAAGAAAGAATCTACTGCGACATCAGTGATGAAAGCTCCCAAGCCAACAGATGTCGCGGCATGTGATATTTTAACTGGAATAGACATGATCAAATAAAGGACACCAAAAAAGGTTGCAATATCCCAGACTACTCGAAACTTGCTGTCTGGGAGAATAATGCCCTTCGGCACTTTGATGTCGCCTTCGTTTGCATCGAAAAAACGCACCATTTTAGAGGAGCTTAAGTTCTGGATTGTTTTTTCTATCGACGCCTTTGCCTCCTGGAGAGAAATTTCATGAGCTGAAAGATACTCTGTGAAATTTGATAAGAGCTGGTAGTCGTCTAGACTCTGCATGAAGGAATTCATGTTAATTTGGAAAATTTCACTGGAATCTGCAGTCTTTGCACTGCAAATATGGGGTTCAAAGAGAAAGAATGCACTTTCCCCCAGTGTGCAATGAGATACCGTCTTAAACTTGACGTTTTGTGCCGTCAAAAGGTCCACCGATCCATTGTAGACAAAGAACAATGTATCGCCCCGCTCTCCTTCTCTGAACAAGTAATCATCAGGCAGGTATATCTCCAAGATAAGGCTGCGTACAATGTGTGCAGTGAAGTCTGCCGAACAGTCTTTAAGAAAAAAAGTTTTCTGGATGTATGGCATCGTCATTTCTGAAATAAGATCTGATTTTAAAAACGACGGAATGTATTCGAGAAGTCTCTCCCCTTTTGTCCCCAAGTGACTTCGCCATAGTTGGTCTTGGTACGCCGTAATTTTGGTCTTTAAGGCCTCTGGTAAACACTTGATTTGCGCGTACGTATTGAGCCTATCAGTCTTGAGTTTGTGAAGGCTGGAAGTCACGTCAAGTTGGGCAACGATATCCTCAAGCGAAGCAATTACTAACGTATAAACTGACATTCCAACAATAAGAATCAATGTCGAGTACAAAATTTCTTGCGTAGAGTTCAAATCAGCTGTTATGTCTCCATACCCAACTGTGCTGATTGTCGCCACGGCCCAATATAAGGCTGCAGTGTATTGTCTGCTCACTACCTCGAATGACACTGGGTCTCCCGGGCACTGAGGTGAGAGTCCAACCAATCCCTCTGAATTTGCCCAGTTATTCTGATTCATAGGGTCTCCGCTGTTTGCGTGTTGGTTCAAATTTGCCATTGCAAAGAATACACATGAGTTAATGTGGGCCAAAAGTAAGATCACCAAAAGAAGCTTGAAGACCTTGAGCGGGTTCTTTGGCACTTTCACCCCCGCCTTAGCTAAACTTGATTCCACGCGGCGAATCAAGTAAGGCATTTCAATTACTCGAATAAGTTTATTGAGGCGAAAAAGAGACCATGTTTGAAGCTTCCAAAGAGGGCACAAGGATGGAACCATTATCAAAAATGCTTCAATTGGCAAAGCCGAAAGAATGTGCCACTTGACTTTTCCTGACTTAGTGTACCGCCTCCAGATTTCCCGATGTTTGACAACTAAATTGTTGTTTTCGTCATAAAAAGCTAGGAACGCTGCCCGAAACACGAAATCTGCGAGAAACAAGAAATCTCCGAAGTAATCCAGTATCAACCACGACGTGTAAATTTCGTGATTTTCTAGAAACGCAACTCGGAACGGTACAGCAATCATGCTATAAAGAGTAACAGTCAGAATCAAGCCGAACCAAGCTTGCATGAGGTAACTTTGAGGGTGAAGGTAAAGTGCTGTTCTTTGTCTTGCCTTTTCTGCTAATTTCATGGCTTGATGTACAGACGCACGCCGCCGCGTATCGTCAGTTTTCGTTGAAGTTTGTTTCAATAGTACTTTTGAGCGAGGAAATTCATCGAGAATTCTAAGAAACAAAGACCGCCTGAGCACCCAAATTTCACACTCTGTTGCAGATCGCGCCAAAAACGGATTCTTTTCCCACTTATTTACAAGACATCCTTCTGCAAAGCTGTCATTAGCCTCAAGTTTCCGTGTGACTCGAAGACTGCCATCGTCATTTTCCGACATCAAATCAACCCTTCCTTTCTTGATGAAGTACATCCTATCTGACGGGATTTCTTTCGTTAGTATCATGTAAAGAGCACCATAAAACACTTGCTCCATAGAAACCATTATCTTTCGTATGAAGCCCGATTCGCAGTCAGCAAAAAGATCGCACCCCCCTACAATCGGTTGAGTTATATGGACCATCACATTGGCCGAAAGATTGTCCGGCAGTGCATGACGCACAAGAATTGCTTCGTTCAAACCATTTTGTTCTCGTTCAATGTAGTCAAAATATTCATTTACCTTTTGGGCGTCTTCGTGTGGCGTTTTGTGTCTGTCCATGAACCTTTTGATGCAGGTCAGCTTGTGCTCATAATTGTTCTCGGAAAGTTCTGCATCATGAAAGAAACTTGTAACATTGGCAACAACTGCTGCAGTAAAAACGGCACCAGCAGAACCGACAAACAAAGCGTAGCAAGTTTCATTAAAATCTTTTGGAGTCACATCGCCATATCCAACGGTTGAAAGTGTAGTGATTGCCCAGTAAACAGAAATGACAGCACTCTCAGTAGGTCTAAACGCATTCCAGCCAGCGCTACTCCATACAATCAGCAAGAGATAGAAGAGAAACATCACAAGGATTGATCTTTGTGTCTCGTTCATTTTAATGCCCATGCAAGCATCCAAATGTCGTTGCAGATTGCTAATGACTTGGGGAATTTGAATGACTCGGATCAACTTGGTGCATCGAAATATTGCGTGGTGTCTGCCTGTACCAGCCGAGATCAAATCAAATGGCAAAACTGCAATCAAGTCGATTTTGAACTTTTTCGAACCAATGTATTGGCTTCTAATTTCACTTCTTTCAGAGATGACCACAGTCTTTCCATTTTGATAGCTATTGAATGCGTAAATTGTTGATCGAAGAATCATGTCAGCAATGAAAATTATGTCGATCACGTAGTCAATTATGAAACCATAGTTGTAGGACGAATCAAGGGTGCCTGCACGATGAAATGAAGCTATTCTGATGGGAGATTCAATCGAGTAGTACAAAATTGCAGTAATTGCAAACAGATCCCAATAGACATGGATTCGGGAGTCGGGAAGGATTCGGAACTCCTTCATAACGGTTTGATGCTCAGACATCATGTGTTTTAGTTTGTTTCGATTTTTCCCGCTTAGGACAGTATTTGCTGTTGTAAGGATCTTGGCGAGATTTTCTTTTGTTTTTTCAATAGTCTCAATAGCTCCTTCGTCATTGCTATTGCGAAATGAGTGGCCTGAGGAAGAAAAAGTGAAGCTCTCGCTCAGTGGATGTTCCATCACTTTCTTTAAGGCATCAAATGTCAGAACCAATGCCTCTGAGAAGTCTGCTGCAATCACTCCCACTTGGTTTATTGTTCCAAAAAGTAGTTGGTAGTCACCAATGTATTCTCCAGGCAGTAAATTTCCAACCGCATCGGGCACGCCGTCAACCTGAATTTCAGCCTTGCCACTTTTCATTATTAGAAGCTCTCGCTGCATTTCTCCCTGATAGAGCATGTAAGAACCAGGAGTGTAAATCCGCCGTTTCAACGCAGAAGCAACAAAATATAGGTACCTTTCGCTCCTCTTGTCCTTTGCAAAAAATGGGACCTTACTCAGCATGTCGACATTGAGACCAGCCAGCTCACTTGACAGATGGGGTGGCAATTCACCAAGAAGAACGTCATCTAAAATGCCATGCTGAGCGCGACTGAGATAAGAAAAATACATCATCAATCGTTGCCGTAACTGATTTGGAACAGATCGGAATGACAGCCACCGAGTTATTGTGTCCATCTCATGACGAAATTGCATATTCACAACATCTAGATTCGCTAAAACTGATGTCATATTAGCAATAGTCATCCCATAGGCAAAGACTCCAACAATCATGAATGCACAGGCAAGCGACATTTCAACTGATGACTTAGATGGCACTACTGAGTCTCCATACCCAATGGTGAAGATTGTTTGCATGAGGAAGTATAACGATCTGGTAAAAAATAAAGTTTGAGGGCATTCATTGCACTGAATGGTTGGTTCAGCCTCACAGACACGTCTATCCATAACATCGGTGATGACCGTATCTTGAGCCACCCACATCTCTTCCCCAAGAATGTCATCGACGAAATCCTCAGGCGCTGGGCAAACATCATCTACCACTAAAACTGTCGCCAATCCAAAATAGACACATCCGCATTCGCACATGAACAAAATCATGAAGAATAGGATCACATACATGCGGAAGACAGGCTCATTGACAGGCCCCTTTCGTTCTCTGAACTGTTTCAATTCTTGAAATTGACCTGGGAGGTGCAATACGCGTATCATCCGAAGAACATTGAAGTAAGTCAGTAGGGAATCTTGTTGATCCGCGCTTAAAAACGGGGATATGGGAACCTTGATGATAGGTATGCATGCGATTACATTCACATAAAAAGTGAAAGAGCCCCGATACTTCACCCTGATGAGATGAGGGTCTACAATGATCTGCCCGGTGTTGTCGTCCACATACGGCCTTAAGAATCGAAGCATCGTATCAGCAACAAATATAAAGTCGAAGACCACGTCCAACGAGACAAGAATTTCGGGTGTGCTAGCACCAGACATGATGAAAATCCGAATCGGGGTAATGACGGAATTGTACCATATTACCAAGAAAATGAAGGTATCCCAGGCAACTCGTACATGCGAATCGGGCAAGAATAGCCTAGTTATTTGCTTGGTAATCTTGCGCGATTTGGATTTCGTCACGGCATTGTCCGTGGTGCTAAATATCTTGCGTTGTCTCATTTTGACGCGACGACGTTGGGTCTCGATCAAGTCATGGCTTTGGTTTGGAAGACTAACATTCTTTCATGGTTCGACTGCGATCCTATTTCTCGATTGCGTTTCAAAATACTTGTTTCTAGCTTCAATGGCGAAAGTGGTCTGAATAACGGCAGTTTGGTCATGGTGGAGTCCAAAAACTCGAAGCTTCCATAGCATGTTGCTCTCGAAGATTCAACTGGTCGTCGTTCTGTTGGTTTTCAAATCGAAATTTTAAATATGATCTGCTACGTATTCGTACGTGGCTCTCATACATTTCGATTGGCGCAAAAAGAGAAAAAAATTTAATTCGAAACCCATCACAACAAGGTCCGATCTCCATCGTTAGTGATCATGAATGGCTGTACCCGTCACTGAGGTCTTTTTTCGTGATTTCTTTCTTTTGAGTTCCAATGGTAACGGGTAGAAGAATCGTTGCCAACCGGCAAGTGTGATAGAGTGGTTTATTTTAACCATGTCAAAAGAATTATCAACGATGATCAAGCGAAAGCGACTCGAATGCGAAAGAAAGATTTTTGGTCCGATGAGTGTCATTGGGCAGAAGTATGAGTTGCATTTAATTTGCTTTCTGCACAATAGAACTGATTCCAATTAGGCACAATCATTGAAGGGCAATGCATTGCGCTGACTCCCTTTCCATTGAAGTTCCTCGAGCAGGAGGCGTGGCCGGGTACCGAATCTGTTGACATTGCATTTCGTTTGTAGCAGTATGGCTCAGGGAGTTGCTTTGAAGGTTGCATGTGAATCATTGGGAGTATTTCTCACAGCTGATACCTCAAGCAATGTGTTGGTTGGGTCCATCGCATATTATTGACCACTGCCATCTTTCATTCGGACCTTTTCCTTCAACTCATTGATTGAATTTCAGAAACTACTTTCTTTGCCATGCCCTTTTCTTCCTCGCTCAACGGCAACAAAGGCAAAGCATACCTCTCTTCGCAAATTCCCAAGACATTCAAACAAGTCTTCGCCGCCTGAACAAATCTGCCACCCGCCATATCATACACAGTTTTTAATTTTTCTACTTTTTTCCACGCCGCATTTTCAACTCTTTTATCACCCGCTGCTGCACCTTTGTAAAAAGAAACAAAGGCCTCAGGGAACACGTTGGAGCCTCCGACCACCCCTCCATCTCCTCCCATCCGGACGACTTCTGCCACTTGGTGCTCAGCACCAGTGAGAATGGACCATGAAAAGCAACATTCATTTTTCAATTTTATCAACTCGGACATGTAGGTGAGGTCGAAGCTACTATCTTTGATGCCTACAATCCAACCCTTGGTGCTGGTGTTGCGTGTAGTGCCACAGCTGTAACGACGACCGAGCTCTTTCAGTGTTTCCATCTCAAAAGTAATCTTTGTCAATTTCGGCATATTGTACAAAAATACCGGCATGCCACATGCTACATGCACTTGTTCCACCACGTAACTAACGTAGTTCAGCAGTTCCTCTTGTGATATTGGAAAGTAATACGGCGGGGCAAGTACTACTGCATCGGCTCCACAATCGGAAGCATATTTCGCCATGGCGATTGATTCGGTGGGGCAAGTGTCAGAAATGTTGACAAGCACTCGAACTCCTCCCCCATCTCCGCCGTTGGTATCTTCGCCCCCCTCTTTGGAACTCTGGCGCAGTTCTTTTACGATAGAGCAGCATGATGAGACAAACTCCCGTCGTAATGAGGGGGATAGGCTAGTTCCTTCGCCTGTCGATCCGAGGAGGAAAATTCCCGAAACTCCACCTGATAGAACATGTTTGATTAGCCGTCGCGTTGCTTTAGAATCTATTGAGATATTCCCGATGATAGCGTCAAGTTTGTTGCATGATTCATTGTTGGTTCCGTCATTGGCCTTGAGTGGGGTGACGAGAGGGGTGATAATTCCACGGATGGGACGCCAATCCGGAAAGGAAGCCATTTGTTTGTACGTCGACTGGTTTTTGTTGTTTGTGCTGCTGCCGGGTGCCGGCCGTGCCATGCCACGCATCACATCATCTATTCGAGCTACGCGGCCGGGTACAATACATACACGGTATTGTAATGAGTATCTTTTCTACATTGTGAAAATAATACTATGA
This sequence comes from Thalassiosira livingstoniorum, assembly GCA_036939595.1. NCBI lineage: Eukaryota > Bacillariophyta > Thalassiosirophyceae > Thalassiosirales > Thalassiosiraceae > Thalassiosira > Thalassiosira livingstoniorum. The sequence continues at coordinate 2,746 of JALLOT010002326.1, read as the reverse complement.
TCATAGTACAGTAGACATACTACAATATATTTTTTGTATTCTTCATGTTAGTAGGAATTCGTTCAAAACCAAGAAAACTAAGATTTGACACACAACACACAAAACAACAGCATCTGTACAGCACCAAAGCAACCACAGAGGAAAACGAAACAAGTGGACGCAGTTTGATTTGATACATCAAGCCCATGACCTGAGCTTATACTGTGTCAGTTCCTACTGCTGAACCTAACAAGTGCTTGGTAAATTGGTGTTTCTGTTATGTACAATAGGTTGTTTAACATATATATCGAACATTAGCATCATCTCCCTTCATGTCTACTACACCAACACAAATATGATTATTTGGCAATGATATCCACACTGATAGAAGATCTCAAAGACAGCCTTGACTAACTCTACTTATAAATTTCTTGAATACCCCATTACTATCATTAAATCAATGCCATAAGTTGCTGAAAGTTTATTAATGAAAATTGTAAATTAGTATCTCTGGAAACAAATGAAATAAGTACAAGCAATAATACAGAGTAGGCAGGCAGAGGCAAGATTGCAATATTGTAAGAATATTTTTTCCATAGCTTTTGAGTCTTCTCCCATCTCCCCATCTACCCCTCTAATTTTTAAATAGCAATATGGCTGTACAGAATCGAAGGGTTACTGACTGGAAGACAGTGTAGTCACCATCATGAGGAAGAAATCCTCATGAGCACATGCACTCACCTTGGCCAGTGCTATTTGTTGACTGCAACTTCTCACTATTTGGCAGCAGTGCTTTTTCCATTGCGCTTTCTTGTTTGTCTTTCCTTGAATATTGGATCGTGGACAAGCAATAACAAACAAGAAACAGTTGCACCAAATGAATGGTGGACGAAGTCTTCACCATGGCCCAGCTTGAGAAAATACAACAGTCAAATCCGCCATTGCTACTGAAGTCTTATTGCAGCAACAGTAAAGCTCTATTCATTTTTGAAGTTCAGATATCATTTGGATTTTGTGGCATCTTGTGAGCATCAAAATGTTGTTGGGTCTTCAAAGGAGGCTGGTAAAGTTGTTGACGACAATAGTTTTTCTGCCAAGGCTACCAAGGAGGTGGATGTAGTTTTTGTCTTCAACTAAAATTCATTCTGTGATGTCAATATTTTGTCTGTTGGAAGCAAATAGCCTTGATGGAGATTTTCTTGCTCCTCAAAAGTAAGGTGAAATATTAGGGAGGCCAGCAAAAACTTTTGGGTGATGAATTTCTATAAAGTTTGGCAATGTTCTGCGATAGTCATGGAGACATTAAGATGAGAGGGTGGGATTCAAGTGATCTGTTTCGTGTTTCAGTAGCTCAAAAATAGGAATTGAATGATTCAGATTTCACTGGCAGAAGAAAGTAAGGGAGTTGAATTGATGGTGGTACCACTGTTAACTGATGGTAATGGTGGACACAGGCATGTTGTTCTTGTATAGATTCAAATGATGGAAGCAAAAACAGATTAATTGGCAGTCTATTTTATGAGCTTAAATTCTAATTACTAATTGAAATGTGTTGATAACATTAACATGGGGGGTTCATTCATTCTGTTTCATCCCAACAGCACAGATACAGCACATGCAAAAGTATCAATGCAACTAGCTGCTCAAAAGCAAGGTAAAGCACACAAAATCATGTAAAAAACACTGCAAAAACCAAGCATCAATCCCACCTTGTTTGCAAGGTAGAGAATATCTTCATACAAGTGTATACTATCCTAAAGCTCCCTTCAGAAATTAAGTTCTATATACAGTAATGAAGGTTTCATTTGAAGGGAAGTTTAGGATATCAAGAATTGGAGGAGCCCTCTTCAGATCTCCTCTTCATTGTTGTGGTGGGTGTCAGACAATTGATTTACTTTCAATTTTGTTGACATCAGCTGTTGCTAGCACTTAGTTTGATGAGGAGCCCTTCTGATGCTTGACTTTTTTTGTAGAACATCAAAAAACTCTTCTGAAGGGTAATATTTTATACCCCTGTATGTACTCCAAGGATGTCATCAATTCTACATGTGAATTGGTACAGGGTTTGTACCTCAACACTTCTATCCATTTCTACATCAATAGGATACTCAAAATCATGTGGTTGTGGTTCCATATAATAATAACAATAATAAAAGTCCTAATACTGCCATCAATGATTGAACCCTTGTTTTTATATATAATGCAGCAGTCAGCAGTCAGCAGTCAGCAGTCAGCAGTCAGCAGTCAACAGTCAACAGTCAACAGTCAACAGTCAACAGTCAGTACCCACTCTCCTTTCAAGTACATTCAATGATGTAAGAGGGAGCATTAAAAATGTTGCCAAAGGTTCTCTCTGTCTCCAGGAATAAGTAGAGGTCTCTAATACTGGAAAGACATTGTAAGCCAAACAGCAATGCCTATTCCTCTTAACAATAAATGGTCTAGGTATTGCTTTGTATCAGTTCCCTTATGACTGTACTTCTTCTGATTCTGATGAAAACACATCTAGAATTGATGAAGCACAGTTGCATAACAAAAAGGCAAAAAGAGTATTGATGTATTTTAGATTTGAAAAAAAATGTCAGTACTCATACTCATATATGTTTCAATAAGGAACAGAATGCAAGACTTTGCTGCCCTGATCTATCCGCAATGAAACACGTATGAATGGGATGAATCTTTGGAAGGGGAAGTGATGATTGTAATGACAATAATGATGAAAATGATGAAAATGATGAAAATGATGAAAATGATGAAAATGATGAAA
>JALLOT010002325.1:0-12977 GCA_036939595.1 Thalassiosira livingstoniorum | reverse complement strand
ATGTGAATCGATCATTAAATTGACCTAAGTTTAATCATTCTGATTTCTTTGAAACTGCTGCACCATGGTTGGTGGCAACTGGCTCTTTCCATGGCATCCAAAACAAGTTACCATCCCAACAGTGGAACTTTGATGAAAAACAAAGCCCATGCCCAACAACAGCTCTTGACGGCAGTCATAAATGTGCACAGATTTTTAATTTTAACAAACTATACTAAAACGGCATTGTACTAGTGGAGGTTGTAGTGGAGGTGTCAATGGTGCTATGCCATTGCATAACCATTTCAGTGGTGGGTAACTCTGGCTGCTATGATAAGTACTTATGTAAGTATTGTATTGTACTTATGTTGGTATGTGTTTGATTGGACTCAAGATACACAACATCATGAAAACCAACTTGTGCATGTAATGCATGTGCAAGACTGAGGTATCATGCATGGATACTATAATGATGAAAGTAAGCAGGACTATGTTCTGCTCACTTTTGTCATTGTAGTACTATGATAGAACTTAGCCTCATCTGAAAGAATAAGTACTACTACTTATTATTCCTCTTACTGTATTAGCATGCTCCTATTATTATTCTTTATTCAAATTGGAACTAATCATTCTTGCAATTTGGAACATACTGCATTTTCAAGAAAATTGTATAGAATTGGGAAGTTCCAAAATCATACAGGATTCAGCACACATCTTTAATTCCATTTCTTTTCAGAAACCTGGTGTGAAATGATTGAAAATAGAGTGATCAATTCCATGAAGAGTAAAAAAGAGTGTTGTTTGATACTTTCATCTATTACCCTAACAACACTACAATTGTTCAAATAAACCTTTTATTTCATTAATCACACCATCAGTCAGCTCTAACAACCAATATACCTCCCCAATGACACTGCACTTTGGCATTTTTTCTCCCACTTCCACTTTCAGCTTCAAATTTTCTGCTACCACTACCACTTTATCATTGGTGGGATTTTCTGCATTTGATTGGTATTTCCTCATCTTCGTTCAATTTGAATAAAGTAAATATTACTTCCAATATGATCAATTTTGAGTGTGGTGGGTGTTACTTCCAAATTGTGTATACTTGGTATCATCAGAAATAGAAAAAAGTAGTTGGGCTATTTTTAGTTAGCTCACGTGAGTGTACACTCATATAAGAGCTCTTCTATTGCCAAAAGTACTATCTCTTATTTTTAAACCCAGTCACAAATTTCATTAGCAACATTTAAAATTATCAATTGATCAACTTTTGAAGGCAACCCTGAGTAAAAGTGAATGTACATTCATACATTAGCATTGCAGCACCAGAGAGGAACTGACTAGGACTAGGATTTTTAAATCAGTTGCTGAGTGGCTAGACTCAACATCAACCACCAGCTCAAGCTGGTGGTTGAGTGGCTAGACTCAACAAAAGTAACACACAAAACATGCGCGAACATGCTCCATGATAATGATAACCCCAAGGGTGGACCTTGTAATTCGAACTGGCGCGCGGACGCACAAAACATATACTGGCATGAGCACGCTTGGAAGTGCGTGTTTTGTGGATGAATGACCAGAACCCAATCGCCTGACCACCAATGGCTTTGTACATGCAGGAGTGAGGACTCGGGACTGCTTGGGTCAGACCAGGGAGTCAAACCCCGTACATAGCATGTTTTGTGTGTTACTTTTGTTGAGTTGAGCTGGTGGTTGAGTGGCTAGACTCAACAGCTCCCTTTCTCCATTTCAACTATTCAACCAATTTCTTCTCGCGTTGCTCCTAAGTATCTCTTGTTTTTAAATTGAAAAATTGTGTTCCCTTTTAAATGGTAAAGCTCCAAATTGTTCAATGTAATTTACATCACTAATATTAAATGCTGTCAATATTTTATCCAACAATAATCTACCAAAGCAACAAAAATTAGTCAAAAAATAGGGACAATTCCAAGTACTTACCCAACACTAAAACAACCCTATTGACCACTACCCAATGTGATGGTTATGTTTATTTCAACATTACTTTTAATACATATCCCACTAATCAGCAATAAAAGTTTTGTTCAGTCTCAATCATGTTATGCCAATTGACTGGGACTGTAAGTGCAATGATATACATCTACCTAGTAGTTTTGCTAGTAATTCAGTCCCACGTGAGTCCCAAGAAAGCTGTTTTGCAAGAAAACATGTACATTGATAACTGTTGATGGGGTCAATTTTTTCTTTAAAATTTTTGCAATATTTGATTCTTATATATTGCACCAGTTCTCCCAATTTTCAGGAAAAAATAATGCATTTCAAAATTTGGTATTTATGCCAATACCCAATGCACCCCCTACTAGTAATATGAATGCACCAAAAGAAAGCATTGACAGTTCACACCAACATGCTGGTTGGAGATTGGTGGTTGCACAAATGAGGTAGATAATAATGGGGAAAGTTTGTGGTTGTCCTTTAAAAGGAAATCTGATTTTCATTAGTATTGGTGCTGCATATATTGAAAGTGTATATCTTTAAGAATAGATTGTAGATTGAGGAGAAAATTTCAGAAAAATCTCAAAACTGATGATTGTTGACACTTGTAATCTGAATTTTTTAATATTTTTCATGAAAAAATCAACATTTTGATGAGCACCCAAATGGTCCAAGTGTTAATTTGACTAACAAAAATCAATTTTACTCTGGGTTTTGGATCCCATTGCCATCGTCACTTTATTGGCAAACAATTGCTGTTGATTCCATTGATGTCAGATGCTAACAGAAGTAATCTGCATTGCCTTTAGTGATGCTGATGGAAATTTCCATCAGCACCACAAACAGCAGCAGCACACAAGGATGTTGTAAGTGATGGCTGAGTTCATGGCCCAAGAATTACTTGGCAGCCGTATACTCATACACAACAATTGCCACCCATGAACTGTCATATTATTGTCTTAATTGTGTTGGAAATGTGGTTGCTGTGCCAAAAGAAAACAAAGTGATGGATTAATGCAGGATTTTTTCACTATATAAATATAATATAATGAAAGTAGAAAATTGCTATCTCAAAAAAATATTATGAGAAAACATTTGATTTTTTCTCACCTCTACCTATTGAAAATTAATGTTCAGGGTGAGTGAAATCAGTGTAAAAACAGAGTGACAAACTGATCCATGAAATTCAAAGTAAGCATCTTCAAGTGGCTTGTGAATCACAATTGCATCAGTGATGAGATATTGTGCAGTGTTCAATGGTACAATGACAATACCTGACCTTAAATAATGACATCATCATACAATAATTGTCACTAGTTAATTTGGATATTGCTAGTTGAATTCAGGTACTCATATGAGTACCTAGTAAAAGTCATACTGAGGTCTACAAAAAGCTATAAGGTATGAGTAGGTACTCATATGAGTACCTAGTCAAAAAACTTTATTTGAAATTTCTTTATTGACATTCAAAATTAGTTGTAGAGCAGTCAATATATGTCCAAATTAGAACAAGCTAAAGTTATATATATTTATATTTGAACACAAATGAATACAAATATCAAATATGCACTTCTTATCTGAATTTCTAAAATATAACATGTCACAAATTAGAACTCAATATGATTAATTTGTAGGTACTCTTATGAGCACCTAGTCTTAGGCCATCCATCATTTAAACCCAGTAACTGATAAGCTATTTTTCATTATGACTTGAAGATGAACTGATGTTTCAAGGATATTATGCTCTATTGGCTTGCTTTTTGAAGTGTTTCTGCAGTTTTTATGTGCCCCGAGCTGTTTATGTTTAGTCTTGTTCTCTATTGTTATGCTAACTGGAAGGTTTGTATGTGTTGGGTTGAACAATTTATCAGTCATCTTCACATGACCAGTGATGAACAATTTGATGTCACTCATTATAATATGCTACTTGGAGGGATGCATCTGGGCAGTAGCTCTTTCCTTTTAGCTTCTGTAGGTGTGATGTGCTCACTTGGTCAGGCATTGTTTTGATATTTAACAAAGTTGAAGAGCTAATGTAGTTTTTTAAGACATTCTACAAAAGGACTAGTTGCTTAGTAATGTGAAGCTCCAAACACATTTATTGAATTCCTTTCCTATGTGAATCTGTTAGGAGATTTTAGCTTTCTCAGCAGCAGTATTTTATGTAGCAAGATTTTAGGCAAAGGGCAGAACACTTGTTGTTTGTCCTAAGATAATGATTGGACAAGCTTAGGATTAGGAGTTGCCCCAAACTTGACCATGGGTATGGGGAGAATGTCTTGGCCACTGGTCAGCTCAGATAAATTGGTGTCAGAATAATGGCATGAACAATGCAGCATTGTTGAAATGTGGTACAATATATTTGAAAGTTGGTTGGTTTGTTGTGACAGATATTGTGCACATGCTATGGAAGAGGACTGTATTTTGGCATGGCAATGCTCTCACCAGCTGCAGCTGGACTATTTCAGTGGACAAAGTGTAGTAAAAGTTATAATTGATTGAGGTGTTGATTTGAAGCCTTGCCTTGTTGGTGTTAAATGGTTGAAAGGGGGTGTGATGAGTATGTTGATATTGACTTAATGTGGAACCTTAACACAACCTGTTGGAAGTTGTGCATTCCAGTGAGTCATTAGTTAATCACTTCATGTGGTTATGAGTGGTGATGGCTCAGTGAGAGTGGGAATAATCTTTGGTGGGGGTGGGGGTGGCAGTGTTACTCGGTAGCACCACAATGCCACCCCCTCTTGGTTGGGGGTTCATATGAAACCTGCACATAACTTTTTTCTGGACTAAGCGTAAGCAATGTATGTTATTGAGATGATAAAGAAGGTAGACATTGATGTTCTTCTTTCAATGTATCTGGAATAGTGTGTATAAATATGAGTCCTTAATTATGCAGTGAATAATCCAGGAGTATTTACTCATAACATTTTTTCAGATCAAATGCCATCCACAAAGAGTGTGAAAGGATTCATTCACATCTTTTTGAATGTTAGTATGTGGGATGGAATTCTTTGAATTGTCATTATTACGTGGGTTTGTTGTATCCAAGAGAAGACAGGCCTAGTTTTTGCCTTAGGAGAGTTGTGTCTATCCCAAATAGACATCATGTGCAATGCTAATCACTGCAAACTCAACATTTCTATTGCCTGATTAGTTTTATTTACTCTAGCTAGCAATACATTTTACAGCAAGAAAACTGAGTATTCATGATGCGTTAATATTTCTCTGTCTTGTGTTGGAGTAAAACTTATGCAATTCAAACAGCAAAGGATACCAACGGAATAATAGGAGCAACCTCGCAGCAAAATAATGAAAACTTCAGCAGTGTGGTTGTGGTCTCATAGAACTGACTTGTAAAATCCGCTTACACTGTTGGCTATTTTGTCTGACTGCAACTTGAACAATCCTTCATCCCAAAACAAAATCTTTAACCGTCTTGAATATGAGCTGAAAATCATTTGATAATATTCAACCGCTTTGGCTCTGGTAACATCTTTTGTTCTTTTTGTCGGCAAAGAGCAAAAGTTTCGATATATTTTTTGATCCTGAAGTAACGGAGTACAGTACAGTTTAGGAAAAACTTTGAAAAAGTTGCTGTGGGCTTTGGAAATCAATGTCAAAAAAGAGTGAGTAGCTTTAGGGGGGATGCCACCTTTTAAGTGATGATAAGCATGAATCTTCTGTAATTTTCAGATCCATTGATATTGTTCAAATCGAACAGGCAAAAGCTTCAAAATGTGATGCCTCAGAACTGGACGTTCGACAAAAAAAAGCATTTTTTGGTAGTTCCGAAAAAAATACTGATTTCAAGAGAAAAGTGCTCTAAGTGCAGTTTAATTTTACTCCTCGTTCGAAAGCATAAACATCAGTCCTTAATCCAATTATCATTTCATTCCATTGCATTTAAAACCCATTCAAAAATCCATTGCTGTTTACCCTGTCCATTGCTATTTTTTGATGTCTATGGCTTCCCTAATGTTTTGAGCGAGCATAATTACGAACCTTCTGCCGAAAAGTTGTGGTTCACTGCCTTTAGTGTTACCAGATATCACTGGAGCGCTGGTCCTGACTAGAACGATCTTGCTGGGTAGACACATTATTTCCAGAGTTGAGTCCTCCATTCCAATTATCAGAACCGACTTGGCCAATTCCCTGATTGAGACTTCCGACTCCAACTGGCTGCTGCGGTGCAGCTGGACGATAGGAGTTTCCACTAGTAATATTTACCCCCGGGAGTAGGCTTTGGAGGAGAGCCATGTCACTATTATTTCCGCCACCCACTCCATAACCACCAATGGTAAGACCACGCTGAGAGCCACTAGGGGCTCCAATAGGCAACATACCGTTCGGTTTTGCTCCAATGGCCCCAGGTGCTGTTGTCCGGGGCACTGGGTTTAGCCCACCAACAGGAGATTGCATCACTGGTCCACCGGTGAAGAGAGAAGAAGACTCACGGAGAGAACCAGATCCAGTAGGCAGTTCAATGCCAAGCATGGACGCCAATGCTGAGCTCCCACTGCCTGAATTAGAAAAGGGATTATGATTGGTACCTAACAAGCTAGTCCCGCCAACATTGGAACCCGGAGCCTTGCCAATATTACCATTTCTACTAACAGGCCCAATAGGCATCGGAGCAGTACGCCGTGCAGGTTGGATGGGTTTTGATTCTTCGCCTCCCCAAATTCCACCCGCACCAATTCCAAATGTTCCACTATTCCCGAACAAACCATTCTGGTCGCTGCCTCCACCACCTGCCGCAGCACCCCACTTGTCTACTCCACTAGAATTGCTACCATTACTAGTGCTGTTGCCAAGCAAAAGAGTATCTAAATTGAAGGAACTTGTTCGAGGTGCCAACGAAATACCACCAATGACGCCGCCGGCTCCATTTTCGGAGGGCTTAGCCCCAATCGGTTGGCCCCCAAGTGCTCCACTACCTGTGGCATGACCAATTGATCCCAACTCAAACGAAGCCAATGTTGGCCCAGCAGATGCGATGCTGTCAATTTTGCCACCACCGACAGCACCCAAGTTTCCAGAGTAGCTTTCACCAATCAAGGGAGATCCCATATTGAGACTGCCGCCACTGGTGCCAGAGCCGATCGCACCAATTGATGGCCCACCAATCACGCCAGCATTTGATTTTGCCATTCCATTTTCAGAAGCAACAGGCACTTCGCCTTTTGATGCGCCTGAAGCAACAGACGAAGGCGAAGGTGGAGCTTTTGCGCTTGCACCACTGCTTTCGCTGCTCTTCGATTGGATTGAAGACATTTTCATTGCCATTTCTTTCTGTTGCTGGGCGATAGCCTCTTTTCTCTGCTCTTCCATAGCCATAGACTCGGCTGGGGTGAGGTCGGTCGATCCACCAACAATACCAACAGGTTTGACAGGTGCAGCTGCTGGCTTTGTCGGCCCTGGCATGGATCCTGTACGTTTCAGTGGAGTTAGAGGAGTAAGTGTTGTGTGGGGTGCAGGGGTGGCAGAGTTACCTCCAGATAGATTAGATTGATGGCTACCTGCAACAATTGAGGCAGCAGACGGTGCCCCAGCCCCGATTCCCACAGGAATTGAAGAACCCCCCGATGCTGTGCTAGAAGAAACAGATCGAGACCGCTGTACCATTAAAGCAGAGGATGCAGCATTACTAGCAGATTGAGAGTGCCCTGTCACCGCAATACTCATACTCTTCTTAGGTGGTGGTTCATCGTAAGTGGGGGGAGGAAACACAGGATTTGCAGAAGCTTTACCAGTGCCTGAAGGGCCCCCACCTCCTACCTTCCTACGGCTAATTCCAGCTGAACCTCCAAGAGATGCTGCCTGCTGCTGTGCCATGATTTGCTGCTGGCGAGCCAAAACATCCCGTCCACTAGTCACATATCCAGCCTGAATTTCTTGCTTGGTAAAAGTATCCTCGGCATCTCCCATGTGGTGTAAGTAAGTGCAGTCGGGATTATTACACCTAACACTCTTGATAAAAGCAGAACAATATTTGGAAGTTCCAAATGATGCTCTAATATTACGCCCGTCATGATAGAAGCCGTCCAGGGCCAAGATACAGGAAAGGGTATCCTCCTAAGTGGGACCAACAAATAATGAGGCGAAATGTCAAAAAATAATCATGGTGCATCAATTCAGCAACACTATGACCTGGCTCTTACCTTGTGAACGAACGTGACATACGCAGAAGCACTAGCCCTCCTTGGATCACCTGGGTTGTGATTTCGATTTATTACAATTTTTGAGATTTTTCCATACTGTCCAAAATATTCCGGTTTTCTCAAAGTTTCTTCTGTCGCTATACTCGGTGGCATTCCAACAGCATACACCAAGTTCCTTCGGATGACTCTCATAGTCGCCAACTGGGTTCGATCCTTTGGTGGTTCAGGCGGGCCCTTCGAAGCAGACACCCCCCCACCCGATCCCAATGCTGCCACAAGATCAGATCCATCCGACGCTCCCCGCGAGTGCATTGTTCCCAACAAACCGAGAGAAGACGCCCCCCCAACTCCGGCCGCTCCCAATGCTCCGGCAAAGTTTCCCGAACTCGGAGCTGAACCGGTCCCACTCGAAATCCCGGCCAGTCGGTCTTGCGCCTCCTGCTCGCTCTGCTGCCTAAGCCTCTCTCTCTCCCTTTTCTCTGCCGCTGCCTTTTCTTTGTTCGCTTTAAGAACTTCTTCCATGTCCACGGCACTAAATTCGTGCGGATCGTCGCCATAGGGTGTGCGGCAAGCGGGACAGAGGCCCGATTCCGATTCTTTGATCCGGTGCCAGCACCACATACATACTTGGTAGCCACATTTGCAAGGGTAAAATTGCTTATCGGACAAATCAAGCTCCTCGCAGCAGAGGGGGCAGATATCATTCTACAACAATGAGGCAGAACACGAAATAAAATTCAATTTTTGGAATGAGATCCCGTTTGAACAACTGAAAAATAGATTTTCCACGGGTTGGATGAACATGGAAAAAATACAGTAAACAGAAACAGTATTCCAAAATTTCAACGCTCCCAATCCAGAGACAAAAAACATATTTACAGCCGCGGATCGTATTTTCTATTTTCTCCCCAATGCTAACCTCTTCATTGGTGAAGAATTACTCGTGACAATGCTCATAGGCTTCACCCGAATTTGGCAATACACCCACAAGACAGATAAATTAGGCAGTCCTCCACCACATGGTCCTTTGCCACTTTCGACAGCTTCGACAGAGAGGAAGTCGTGGATGGAAAACGGAAGCAGCAAGGACGAAGTCCTGCGATGAAACTGTAATATTCGCCAAAAGAATCTCGATCGCTAGTGTAAGGTTTGGGTATTATTGTTCATGGGATCTTGGGTTTTCCGCATTGCGATCGCATTGACTTACATCATCGTCGGACATAGTTCGTTGGAATAATGTTGGTCTTCCGTTTTGGCTTTGAGCACAACAATGATTGAGCAGGAATATTGTCCGCTATTATTTTCCGTTCGTGTTTTTCGCTTGGTGCTCTCGCGCAGGTGGGGTAGAATAAGGTCTACCCTGCCCACCATAAAAAAATAATTGTTCCACCCGGAACTGTTTTTTTTTGCTGGGCAGTGGTGGTTTTGCGCGTATATTTATGTAGAATTCGCTAGTAATAATATCGTGTGAAAAGGCTGATGATACTCCGCCCCTCCTTTGTTTGCATTTTCTAGCACAAACAGCAATGGTTACGCGAGAAAGTTTTCCTTTCGGAACCAAGAAAAATAATTGGCGGGACAGAATTTATGTAGCTTTTACTATTGAAAACCAGTTCCAGTCGGAACTAACTGTGATAAAAACTTTGGCGGGAAAATTGTTTCTGACTACGTCACAGTAATAGACATAAAGCTGATGTCACCTTCCCTTCTCTCGCTTTAGTCGTCTTTTTTTTTCAGATCCATCCACGCACGAAGATGGTTGATTCATGCAGGCCCAAATCATACAGGTTATTATACGGGACAATTTTTGACAATATTTACAATGACTTTTATTTGGCTAAAATATTATGCAGGTTTTGGATTTCAGTTTCATATCTAAATTCTTGTCTTTTTTTGAAAAGAATAAAAAAAGCCTTCTATCTACATGTATCTTTCTATTAGTGTGTGGGAATAGGTGGGCAGGTATATTTTATGGCACTTTCAACACAATTCTTTTTGTACCAAAAAATATAACTACATATTGTATTACAGTACTTACTACAAAAGGCCATTATTTTGTAGTACTACCATAATACCTATTACCATAGGTAGCTGCATACACAAGACTTTAACCTGAATTTAATGCTTCTTTATCTCTAAGTAGAACCTGACTAGGTAGTTATGGACAAGTTATGGAAACACAAAATGACTGAAGAAGTTGAAATCCATAAAAGTAGTAATGACTATCAAATAATAAATTGATTACTTTCAAGGCACACTAGGCAACAAAAAATGGTAAAGCCATGGCTGAAAAAGCAATGGACAAACCTATTTCTGTGGTAAATAATCAGTGATTTCAGGACAATATCCAAATGTAAAACAATTCAGCTTTCTTCGCATGTATAAATTACCACACCCAGACATATCAACAATTACCATACCAAAAAGATGCAATAATACACTATTTCGCTCATAACAACAATTGAGTAATACTTGCCTGGCCTTTATGGTTATTAACTAGCAAAAAAACTCTTATTAGTATAATTATTGATTTCATAACTAATACATTCCCTCCCTAAACTCCTCTATCCTAGATTCAAACCAGTCTCTTGTGCAATGTTAGCTGTATCGATACATACCTACCAGCCACTGCAAGCAAACAAGTCACTTGACTCAACAGTGGGCAAATGGAGTTCTGTCTTTCATTACCAAATTCACAAAGAGATCTTCTTAGACAAGGGATAGTGACAGTGCATGAAGATATCATCAGTTGCATATGTGAGAAACATAGTAATAATAGTTTTTGGATTTCAATCACCATTTTATATTACCTCGTGGAAAAGGGTAAATACACTATGGATAATTTGATAGTAATAATTTATTTTTTATTTTACATATGTATCAAGATTAAACTCTGATTAAAACCTCTACCCAACACCAATAACTGGCTCAACAACAGTTGACCATGCTGTTTTGAAACTCAATTTTTTGTAAGTATGTACAAACCCAGTTCTTTAAAGCCCATGGTGTACTACATAAATTATTGCTACTATCTGTCAAATTACTTTACGTGTTTTTCTAGAGATTTCCTCTTACATTCCTAGCTAGAGTTATGAATTCTTGATTTCTATTAAGCAATTATTGATGGAATATAATGAGCAGCAGTTCTGCCACTGTTCCAGTGATTGCAGCCTTAAGGCTTGAGAGTGCTGCAATTGCTGGCATGAAGCAAAAATGCTATTGTGTGTAAGATTCTATTTAGACAAAGCTAGTCAGGCTGGGTGCTTTGCTCGAACCAAAGCAAAATAAACATATTCTTACCATGGTCTTACCATTATTTTTTGTTGAAGATCCTACCCTGTGTTGCAATCTTGCAATGGGTTGCAGTCAGTGAGCTGCTTACGGCAAAGTAAAGAGTGACACAGAGATGAAAAAAGACTATATCAGACATCACAGCAACAAACAATAATCATACCATACTCACAACTATGTATTGTTTTTTGTATTGCTGCCTTGACTGTATCAAGGGGCAGCTCAAACAACATTTTTCTTTGTTGTAGTTGGAAAGGTGCCTATGGTTGGTGCCTGTTAGCACTGACAGTGGCGGGTGGCAGGAGCTTGGTCTCAAAGGGATCATTGGAGTCAAATTGTGTCAGTGGTGTCAGCTGTCAGCCAGTGGCAGGCGTCATGGCATTGTTGTGTGCTGCTTTGTTGCCCTGGCTGTGGTAGGTGGATGGTGTGTTATGTTGAGGATGGCATCATGGTGCACACAGTTAGTTTTAATCTTATTTTGTTGGTAGTATGGTACCACCTTATTTCTTATGTTGTACTTACAATACAATACAATTAATAAGTACTCATAGTACCTATGGTATGGTATTACTACCTATCAAGATGAAAAGAATAATCAAGGTTTGATTGCATTTTTTTCTACGAGAAAGTATTACATCAAAAATTGGATAAACAATTAAAGGTATTATTGTTTTGTATTAATGTTTTTGCAAATGTATAGCTGAGATAACTTGAATGTTTGAAACCTTTTGTTCCTTGTTGATAACCAATGGGTGCACATAAATTCAGTTATTCTCAATAATTGGTTTTGAAAGCTTACAAAAGTTATTAAAAAAAGTATTTTGGGATTTAAAACTGCCCATTAATTTTTATGACAACAAAAATTAAATTGAAAACTGATGTTATCTTTTTAAAATCTATTAAAAAAAGAAAGACCCTGTATTGGTCATCATAAAACCATATTTAGGTGATCACATTTGCACATTTTTTATTCAGAATCTTCATACCAGTTTTAATTATTTATACCCAAAGAATTGTATTAAATACTACTTATCCATAGGTACATAAAGTCCAAAGTAGCTAAAGGAGGGTTTTTGTTGTGTGTTTGTGTCAATAACAAGTAATATTGGATGTGTTGGGGATGGTTGATGTAGATTGTGTATATGGTGGTGAGTGAGATATGGTGGTCATGTCAATAACACTAGGTGATGTGGGGGAAATGATGCCATTTTCTGGGATGGGTCAACCAAAATTATGGTGCATACAATAGCCGTTGGAGGAAAGACACAGTGATGCTGAGGGAGTGGTAAAAATGACAGCCATTTCAAGATTGATATGCAGAAGAAACATTAAAACTTACATTAGGGGTATTGACAGCAAGCTTAAGTGGAGGCAGACTCAGAAACATTGAAGACACTCACAACAGAGGAGCATTATCAACATGTAGACCATAGTAGTTTACAGCATACTGTTCATGTAGCTGATGGAGTTATCCATAGTGGAGGTGTTTGTGGTAGTGATGGTGGTGGCGCCAGGTGTGGGGTTGCTGGATGTGTTTAACAACCAATCATTTACATTATGATGGGA
>JALLOT010002324.1:0-14138 GCA_036939595.1 Thalassiosira livingstoniorum | reverse complement strand
CACAAGCCAAGAAGAAGAGTCTCGAATCAAGAGACTGGCGTGTTGCGCTGCACCAGCCACAAATAGCACGAATATTGAGATTTTGATGCTCCCATCGCAATGACGTCTTACTTGGGCGCTTGGGCTAGCTGCTCCCCAAACAGATGGCACTGCTTGAAGGCATTGTCTGTTGATTGTTGTTTTTGACCTCTGGCCAGTGTCGCTAGCACGACGACATCAACGACCGCCCGACATCATCGACCGCCATCGTTGGCAATTGGCAATAGTGAGTTTTGTTTTCTGTTGATTTTTTCATCCGGACTTCCTTTCTAAAACAACGCATTATTTGCCTGTTCTTTCTTGCCTATTAATCAACTTGATAACGTGCTTAGGTATGGTCCCAGCAAGTGATGAGTGGGGAACATCATCAAAATTTCTTGGAGAAAGAAAGTTGCCGGCGGCTCGAATGGCGCCGTTGAGAACGACGAGCGCGTCTGAATTGATGGCGAGCTCACAATTCTTTTTGCTCGTTCAATGGACTCAACGAACATCCACGGCAAATTGTTGCAATTTGAATCGTAAAACCATCACAGCGACGAATGGCAGGAAGGAAAGACTCCGTTGATGGTAGCGGCTCGAACGAAGCCTTCGAAGACAGGGAAACGCGTCGCCGGCGTTTCCGGCTTGAGCGACATGGGCGTCAACGAATGCCTTTTGCTTGCTTTGGCCTTAATACTTCAGTGTAAAAATAACTAAAACAACAAACACACTGCCAACAAAACATAAAACAACAACCAACTGGTCGAATGTGGGGGACGGGTTGGGGGGGGGTGTTAGTCAAACCACCAATTGTCGCAACATAATGTTGAGAGTTGATGGGATGGGATTGGCTCAAACCACAACATAGGACAGGATGCGGTCAGGAAACACAAACGAAAACAGAAAGTTGTATCATCGTTTGCAATATTTAAAAAGTAATGATGCATTAAATTTTTTACTTAAACTATTTTTATTGCTTGTAGTAAATGGCAAATATTTTTTTCCTTCCTAACTTTGATAGCACTATCTAGTTCTTAACCTTCACGTATACCATCTTATCGAGCTTTAAGTAGGATGCCAAATATATTTAATTTTAAATTTGGCCATGTTCTTGTGAAGTAACACAAAGTTGCAATTGCTGCTAATAATGCCATGGGGGTAGATAGGAAAAGAATACTTTGATTGCTAAAAAACCAGCTGCTAGTTCTTAAGATAAAAACGTGGCTGATCTCACGAGTAGAACATACGCTTTCGATTACTTCTTAATACTTATATATATTTTGAACGATAGTGATAAAAAATACTCACGAGTACAGAAACTCGTATGTAAAACTGGTTTAAATGAAACCATTGTTTACAATTATTTTTTTTTACATAATATAAAAAATGGTAACTATTAGTATTAGTATGGTAATTACAACATATTATGTTCTCTTGCAAACATACTTTTTATAATGTCTAGAGAACAAATCAACATTAATATGAATTTTTTTGTATTTCATCACTCATGTATGTTTTGAGAATATCCAATGTTTTAAAACAATAATACTTCATGTGGTCAGTTGCAAATATTTTTTCTTCTCATCTTATTTGCCTTCTTGCCAAGTATTCACCCGACAGTAATACCATCTTATTGATCCATAAGTAGGGTGCCAAATATGTCTAGTTTCAAATTTGACTCATTATTTTTGATGCTAGTTTCCTTTAAATGGGATTTGGATTAGCATGTGATCTGCTTTTGGCTTGCCAATGAGTATAGATGGTAGAATCTTGGATGGCCAGTAGTTTGGCTAGTAGTTTTGCTAGTAGTTTAGTCCCCAACTGAGTCCCACAAAGGCCACCTAGCACCCACCGCTAGTAAAAGTTTTCGGCTGATAACTTTTGCTAGGGTCAAATTTTTTTCATGAAAATTTCAGGATGCTTTAAGCTCATCCATATGAACATTTTGGTAAAATTTCAGACTAAAATATTGGGTTTGAAAATTTTGGATTTTTTGGTGGCCCCCCCCTAATTTAATTTTTACTTTGAAAAATGTTTATGTTATTTGCATGTAGTCAGTTATGGCTTCACTTCCCTTAAAAATTTTGGATTTGTTAAACTCATCTTCAGCAGCTTTGAACTTGTCTGTTATATCATGTCTCAATGTTGTTTTTGGCAGATACATAGTCTTTTTCCCATCATTGACTTTTATGGATTTTTCATTTAATTTCATAGTATAAGAAAACATTATTTATTTTGAAATGTTTGGTTAAAAATCTACAACATTTACTTTATAATAATCCACTTTAGGTACATAGGCCTTTTGATTTTCTTCTTTTATGGGTGTTTATTGCTGTTTGTGGAAATAAATATATATTTCTAGTATTTGTATATTTTTTATTTTTTTATAAAATTTATCATATGCTTCAAATATGTCTTAGTGTTTTGTGGGGACAGATTTACTTGCACTTATGATTGTCAAACTGTTTGTATGATGTTTCAAAAACATCACCTTATTTTGTGGAATGTGAAACACCAATGTATGAATGGGAGGAAGCCTGGTTGATATTGGTGATATATCATTTTGAGTTTCTGCAAATTCCAATAACTTCTTTCTATTAACTCAGTTCATTTACCACATGTATTTTTCTCAAAATTAGTCACTATATTTGTCTGTTTTCCGTATTGATTTGTATTAATGATAAACACCTATTGAATTATCTGGATAAGATAGATTTGACTAAATGATATATATAAAAGAACTCCAACTAGTGCAAAAGAGAACAGAAAAAGTGCATCGCTACCTTTCTGTTATTTCTCTTTTGCACTCAATGGAGTTCAGAAATAACCTCACGTTGACTCATCATCAATTTTTCAGTCAAACCTTTCCAATTCTGCACTCGCTCGCGCTCGTGCAGAATTGGAAAGGTGTGACTGAAAAATCGTGCTGAGTCAACAGTGCGTTTATTTATAGAATACTTAGATGTTTTTTGGAAAGGATAATTCAATAAAAGACTACTCATTGATCCAACTTTACTCACATTTGATTTGGTTTCATAATGTAATGATTGTTTTCAAATACACTTAAACTACTTGAAAAAAACAACAAATATGATGGGGTAAAATTTATCATTGAATTTATCATGAAAATATTAATTTGAATAAAATAATGACAAAAAAACTAATTTTTGAGTCCAAATAAAACTGATCAATTTGATTTTAGTGGTGATTTTTCTATTTTTATTTTGTTTACTTAATGATCTTTTTGAGTAACAAGGAAGTGCAAAAAGAATGGTTTGGTTAATAGAGAGATGCAACACAATGGAAAATGAATGTTTGTTGGCTAGTTGAAATTTTGATATCAAAGTAAGAATTGTTTGTTAATTTCTCTTTAGTTCCATTGTCCTACAAAAACTTTATTGATATGAATAAATTTTCAAATTCAAATGTACAAACAAGTCTGTCTGCAAGAATCTGCACAATACTTAATTTACAAAATGGTTTTATAAGTATTGATTTGTTTATTCACACAAGCAAGAAACACTTTTGTGATAGCTGTTATTTAAAACAATCAATATTTTATTCAGTTTTCTTTGCCTGTCCCCCAAACAAAACTAGTATTCAGCTGAAATGTAGAAGACAATATCATCTGCATGTTTTGTTCTTAAATTCTTGCAATAGCTCAAACAGAACAATCTTAAACATGGAATGATTCACTTGGGATGTATTGCATATTGTCCAACCATACTAGAAGTCCAATATCATTTGAAAAGGTAAGAAAACTCACTAAAAGTAAAAATCCAAAAAGGAGGCATGATTCTCTTCTCTTATTAAAAAAATTTTAAAAAGACCATTCTCTAAGCACAAGCACCAAAGTGTGCTTTATTCCAAATCTAACAAGAGAAAGTTGAATGTTAGTTTCAAAATTAAGAAGAAAATACTGATAAGTTATGTTGGTATGAAGCAGCTGAAACATAACCAAAGCCATTTTTGAAGTTTACAAAAAATAACTAATACATTTAGTTACAGTTACTTACTAAGCAGATACTTATTACTATTACCTTAACAAGGGAAAGACATAGGGGTTGAGAGAGTATTTTGTAACATATGAGTTGGGGGCTTATTGATGTACCCCATCCAGTTGACCCCCTTTACAAGTCCCTCCTTGTAAGAAGTCAATTATATTATTACTAATTTTTATGGATTGATTTTTAATTAAAAAAAGTAAAAACTCACAGACAACACATGTTGTCTCAAAAATGAGGAGAAAGAAAACAGATGAGTAGGTAATGCATTTGATTAAAGCTAAAACTGTTGGTTTCTAGTTATAAAATAATTGTAGAACAATAATAAATATCAGCATAAATTTTAATTTCAAATTTGTTTTTTAGAGTTCACTGGTTTTTCAGAACTTCAAAACATCATGAAAGTCCTTCCAATTCAATGCTTCTTTTTTCTGTCCTCTCCTTTCTGAATGTTTAAAAGTCTCAAACTTGTGGCCTTTATGGCTAAGTATAGGGTTACTCTGACAGGATATCTCATTTTCATATCTACTGGTGTTACAGGGGTAATGAGCACATACTTGAGTATATTTTGAAAAGAACGTCATATATTAATGCTGAAATTTGTCCAAAAGCACATTTTGGTCATCTTCAATGTTGTTTTTTCATTTTCTGAATCAAATTTATTGCATTATGGAGAGTATTTTCTCAATATACATTTAAATTCTCAATCCAATTTTGACCAGGTAAATTTATGATCAGCCAAATAAAAAAATCAAAATGAGCGTTTGAGACCCTATCATTCCTTAACACCATGTAATGGAGATAATTGGCACTTTTTACACAAGGGTGACCATACACATAAGTATCTTGATTGAGAATAATTTCTTATTTTTAATCATTGCCACTAAACTATTCAAACTAAGTCAAAGAAATTTTTGATATTTAAAGAGATTTTTTTTAACTTTTTGTTTCATTAAGATTTTCAAAACCGTCTGATGCAATCATCACATATTGATGTTGTTTGATTTTAACATCAATATTCAATGACTGGAGGAAAATCAACAAACTTCTACACATCAAAAATTGCAGCATGAAGCATGTAATTCATCTCTAACAAATGGTGGCTTTGAAATGTAAAACAAAAATGATGAATAATAAATACATTTCCTGTTTTCTTTTTATGCACCAAATGTAGGCATTAAATTGTTCTTTAATAATTTGTTGAAAAGAGGTATTACAATAACAAAAATGTTGAAACTAAACTTCTACATTAATTTAAATGCTTCGGTTGTCTTTACAAAGTATTCTGTTGGTTCACTATCATTTTTTCACCCAAAAGAAATAGGGAGTCTTTTTTGGGGTTAAAATGTTTTAACAGACTCAAAAGAATTCTTGATGTGCTAAAAGTGACGTGCTTTGAGAACATAATATACAGCTACAGTCAGGTTGACTGTGGTTGTATAATTATTGCACCATTACATAAGAAGCAAAATATGGCAAAACAAACCTTTGACTGATCTTACCTAAGCTTTAACCAAGAAATTTCATCACATCAAACTCATTGCCCAGATAATGGAGGCAATAATAATATTTTCAAAAATTGGACTCTCCTCAAGGAATTTCAAGTAAGGGTTCTTTTTTGAAACTTTCAGTTTTGCTTTGCTTATGTCACAAAACAAATGTACAGTTATGTCTTCTTCAGACAGATATTTTTTGTGATCCATCTTTTTTGACATCTTTTTGATACCCTTGATTGTTTTGATCAGGGAGCAGGCCAAAAATTATCCAGAAGCTTAGTGAGATATCTTTGCAAAAGTGCTACACTGTCATTGCAAACAGGGCAAAAATGTGTGAAATATCCTAGAGTTGCAGAACATGAGCTCCATTCATAGTTCAGTTTCTTGTAACGCTTAATACTTCAATATGGGTGTTTTATTGACACATGGTTGCACATGCTCAAGTTTTTGGACCCAAGTTAAAAAAATTATCATTAAACTTCCAAATCTTCCAATATAGCTATTAATTGCAGTAAACTTGTTCAATTTTTCTCAAACACAAAACAAGCACAGCAGAGCAACAAACAGAAAGAACTATGGTAAGTATTTTTGACACTGATTGTTGTTTTGTTGTCTTGCTTTAAAGCTTGATTCGTGTTTTTTGATGTGTTTGGTGGGTAATAATAGTGAAAGAGGGACATTCTCAAGCACTCATCCTACATTGAATCATACCTATCAATGACTGCCAGATGTTGATAGTTATGTTTGTGTCATCACTACTCATCTTAAAAACCTACAAGCTCACAGGGAGAAGTTTGTTCAGTCTCAATTTACTTAAGCCAACTGGCTTGGACTGTACTGTACAATTGACTTCAATTCAAAACAGAATTATTTAAGCCCATTATATCTAATAACTATGAGGTATTCTTGGTATCAAACTGACCAAATTCCATGTACATATGATTGGTCAATATGCAACAAGAATTTTTACAATAGTTCATGTGGTTCCTGAGATGAAGGCTAATATTTCATGCATTTTGGGAGATTTTGGAACAAGACTATTATTGCTATTCTAAATATTGTTAATTTTGAAATTTGACAATGTCAACCAAAAAATATGTCATATCTTAAGCATGAATCCAGAACACACTCTAGTCTTTGATTTCATGAAGTTTTTATTTTGAGTATCAAATTCATTTTTTTTGTTTTTTTTTTTCATTTTTGATTTCCAAAAAATTCAATTCATATCCCTATTGTCAAGAAAAGAAAATAATTCACAATGTATTCTCAGTTTCAGCAAGCTGAAATCAGCCAATATGAGGAATTTTTGCATAATCTGTTTGGCACTTGAGCTCTTTTGAGTTTGATATTAAATAAATGTATTTCTTACAAGGTTATACCAAATTCTTTAAAATGGCTGTTGTCAATTGAAGCCAAATGTACAGTAGGTGCTATGATTAACATCTCATCTTAGAGTTTTTTGAGTCCCATGAATGTTTTTTTGATAATTAAACAGAAAATATGAAGTACATTTTGTCAAACCTACAGAAGTTGGATGAAACACCCTTTCTATTATGCACATGAATGCATTTAACTAGAAAACTTTTGTATGTTGAAAACTTTTGTATGTTGAAAACTTTTGAAAGTATACTTTTTCCTTTGAAAATTTCAGGTTATGTTTTATTCATATGTTGCAACAATTTCCACACAATTCAGACAAAAATATTATGTTTGAAAATTTTTCTTCCTTGATGACACACCCCTTGTGTAATCAAGCCAGCAACTAAAAAGACTGGCTTGGAATTAGTCCAGATGCATCAAACTCCCAGTTTGAAATGCACCTTTGTTACACTTTCTTGGAAACTTCAACTTTGCTCTTGATAGAGGACTTACATGCAGATATTTATATTGATGTACAAAGAAGCAAGTTCTTTTCTGTGAATCGATTTGATTGCAAAATGAAGGATGCTTGAAATCTTTTAAAAACCAAGAAGGGTAATTTGTTTTTGACTGAAATTGAAATATCTGAGTTTATTTAGCCATCAGATCAAAAGTCAAGAAAAAATCATTTGGTCCAAGCTAATTGTAAAAATGTTTTTCTAAGATAATTTTTTAACCTAACCACTTTTAAAGTTTTGAAACTGTCTGCATGAGGCAGAATTGAGAAAGTCTACTCAGGGCCAAAGATATTAAAGATTCTTGAATGACTCAACCTTATACAAGAGCAGCTTATCTAATGTATTTGGTTCCCCTTTTAATGCTCCCAAACAAATGGCTAACCAAATTACTCAGGACAAATTGTGGTCCAGCCCCCCACTCATCCATTTGTTCACCACCCCTACTTTTATGTACAGCTTGGGGCTTGAGCCCCTGTTCAATCACAACATCTTGCGTCACTAGTAAAAGGCATTTTAGTACTGATTGTTACAGGTACCCTACTGACACGTAATAAAATCTTGTTCTTCGTGCATTGGAATGGATGAGTTTGTTTGAACACAAAAAAGAAACAAATTATTGATGAATATTCTACGCAATTCCTATGTAAACATGGTAAAATGTTTCAACGTGTTATTGCTCATTCACAACCCAATCAATATGTTACCTGAGACTTTTGGATGTGTACTGGGTACAAATAAAAATTTATTCTTTATTCAAGTAACAAAATTAGGCAATGGGTGATGAGATCTACTATGGACCAGAGTCTACGTAGGAACATGTAGCTGAGATAATCTGTTTTGAAAAGTTGGAGTCACACTAAAATGCTGAAAATACTCACTCTTAGTAAAAACTACAGTTTTTACCATACATACCATACAATACTCAAATGTAGCTACATAAGGTGTGTATGTAGCCTTATGTGGCTGGAGAGCTCTCTCTCTAGTAGAGATAGTAGAGTAGCATGGTGAGTAATTTGAGTAACTACAATATAGGCAATGTTGTAACAACAGCGCCAATTCGCATCGACGACAATGGCATCAATCAGCAATGTTGACAATGGCATCAAATGACAAGCGCCAATCAACGTTGCCAACAACGACATCGATCTGATCTGCACTGTTGATGCCTGATGCCATTGTCGACNGACAGCACCGGTCGACAATGGCATCGAACCACATAGCTAACAAAAGAGATAAAACAACAGCAAATTTGAAGTAAGACACAACAATCAACTCACCCAACCCCCCCACTGTGTAACAATTCATTTGCCCCTCTCCTTGTGGCTTGCTCAAACGCAAAGTACTGGCACGACTTGTGGCCATGACCAATTAAAATTGCGTGCCTTTCGGCTTTTGGCTTTTGGCTCACCTCATTTTGAATTTATGGTGTGGAGCTGGCATGGGGTGTAGTACTGTAGTGGTAGTATAGTAGTTGGTAAGGTAAATAGGTAGAGAGATAGGTAGAAGTATAATAATATAGTAAAGTATCATACCTAAGTACTAGGAGTAGTAGAGTAAAATTTTTTATTTGTCATTGGTTTCTTGTTTTTTCTATTCGGCTTATATAAATTTTGTATGTAAGTGCAGACTATACCAGCTACGACATTATTGAATTTAATCCTTTATATGTATGTGTAAATTTTATAAGGTGAGAGCAATAGGGAGATCAGTAAGGGGAGAGCATTAACGATTCTGCAATTTTTTTGAATAAGCAAGAGAGTTATTGTTGACTAAAACAATTAGTAAATCAAAAAAGCTAAAACAGACTCAAATTTCCTTAATGACTACAATAATGCTCATACAGTGATTTTGATTTTTTTGTCATATTTTTCGCTTTTTAAGAAAATAAACAAATAAATTGAAATAAAATATTATTTTGAGAATCAGTGACACCCACTGATATGTAGGAGTACTTACCTGGACATATCAAGTAAAATTACTACCCCCTACCTACCTTCCTTTCTTGGATGGTATGATAGGAATTGAATGTAGGTAGTAGGTAGTAGGTAGTTCATGGTACTTACTATGTACTACTTATGAAGCATTACTATTTAGGTGATTCAACTCAAACCACAACTAACAAACAAAAAAATGATGGACGAATGTGAGTTCTGAATGAAATTGGTGGAGTATGAAATCAGTAAATGGGTGGAACTTTTGTGGGGGATGATGATGACTGCAGCTTTCTCTTTCATGCAGCTATTGTTGGAGCCGGGACGGGGACAGTTTTGGGGTTGATCAAAGCAATGTGAATCATGGTGAATGGGGATTATTGTGGCATTCATTGCCACTGCTCATGACTGTTGCATATGTTGTGGCTATTAAGGAGCAGGAAAATTGATGTATTTGTTGCCACTCTCCACAATTATGGGGCTGGTGGTTCTATTTTGTACAAATGTCATGGGGGTGGCAGAAGGTTTTAAGGGGGTCATTACAGCTTTCATGGATCATGGAGTGGGGAGGATCATGGGGTGGGAACAATTGCTGCTTTTTTCTCCATCCTCCATGATCACGGGGACAGAAGCAATGAGTTTGGGGACAATTGCAGCTATTGTGCATTATGGGAGGCAGAGAAAATTGCTGATTTTGTTGTTGTTCGCTGTTCTCCATGATCATGGTATTCATCGCAGCTATCATGGGGTGGGGATGATTGCAGCTTTTATTGCCCTCCTCATAGAGCTCTGGTGGCAACAATTACTTTTTAACAATATAAATTATAACTAGTAGTAACTAATTATATTCTACAAGAAAAAAGGCAAAAAGTTTCTTGGTTGCCAGGGCAATTACTAGTGTCTCTTTAAAAAATTCCATTTATTTCCAGATTTTATGCTAAGTACTACTACTATTTTATAGGACACAAAATTGCACTGCTAGAGATTATTTTAGTTGGTTTCCATCTTTGAAAAAACAGAAATAAAAACAAAAGCACTAATTTACCTTGTGTTATACTGGATCATGAAAACCCTATGGTAGAATTTAATGTAGGAAGTGCCAACTTTTGAAGTCTAACATAAGTTTAAAAAGGGAAGTCACATAAGAAAGGGCATGGAAATGGTGCACCTGGCTGGCCATGGTAGGAAAATAGTCTATCTGATCTTGTATTGTATTGTCCTTACTCCTATTAAAATGTGATATTCCAATTACTATGTACTACAGCATACCTCTAGAGAGGTATCATAAGTGCCCTTAGTAGCTAGTAGTGCTAATAATATTTTTTGCTGTGATATGTACTAAATAATATGAGTATCTATCATTGATTGCATGCATTTCATATGCTGTGTGATGTTGTGTAATACTACTGATTATTAGTTGCTGACAATGGGAACATCTGTAAAATCCATCCTTTTACAGGCCATACAAAGGGCTGACCACCTCTAAAAACTTACTTTTTGAAATACATTTTGACTATTATTGTTTTTAGTTTTTGGCAATTATGTAAGTAGTACTTACCTGCCCAGAAACAATGTATAGTAGAGTTTATCATTTCTTCTCATGCATCCCCATCAGTCTCAATAAAGCAATCCATGTAATTACAGCAACCTCCATGTTGCTGTAATCTAACTTGCAAGATCTTTGGCTTGTGATCAATCCTCTGACCTCCTCCACTACATGTGTCATCCTGATGTTAATCAGTCAAATCTTCCGTTTTGTGTCATATTGATGTGAGTCATCTAGTTTTTGACAAAGTAGTTAACATATTAACAAAAATATGTGATCAGCATTACCTGCTACTTTCATTGCCATCATAGCAACTGTACTATTCTTTTTTGTGTTGGTTTGAATTGGATGTACTTGGTGGCAGCTGCAAGTGGTTCTACCATCTAGAGTCATATCCAACGCTAACACACAAATCCATATTTATTTACTGCTTGTATTGTTGTGATTTGTAGGTTTGAACATATATTTCAAGATAGTAAATAAATTACAGTAAGCTGCTATCAATCCACAACAACAGCCATGCAAGCAGATAGTTGCAGAGAAACATAGGAGGAGTGGGGAAGGGTGCAGAAACCAACAAGACACAAAATTTTGAGAGGGGCATCACAGTCTTGATAATAGATACTAGATATTGGCTTAGCTGTTTGTAGTCTGCTTTCTCATGTGTATGCTTGCATGCATCATGACATGCGTATGTGTTATTATTCCTATACTTTCATAATACTTAGAGTACTACTTCTTGCTTGCTTAGTAGTGGTAACAGTAAATATTAGGAGGTACCTACCATGCACCTCATAATAAAATAGTTGTCACCACAAAATTATGTAGATAGTACAAGCTATTGCTTGATTGCTGAAAAAACTTTGAAAATATCTCATGATGAAAATAAAAAATAAGGTCCATAAAATTTAAGGTGAGAAATTAGAAATGTGTGTGTATAAAGCACATATGAAAAATGATCTAAATCAAAAATCAAGTGAAAATATACTAAGTTTCTACTGGCTGTCCCTTTGGACAGCCTATTTTAGATGGCCTAAGCACACCCTCTCCTACCTGGTTTATTTGTGATTTTTTCTGTACTAAGTACATACTTCTGGTAAATACTTACAACTGTATTTTAATGTATTTATTATAGACATGTATGTATGTATTATTGTCATAATAGATCACATGCATCATTATTATTACAACTCATGTTATTCCTATTTTCTTTCAATATCCATATGTTCAAGATTGTCATAGGTCTCTGGATAAAAAAATCACAAACATAAAAATGAATATAATACTGTTTTGGATACTTATAAATATTGGGTATTAAATGTTTTAGCTTTTTTTAGTTATTAAGGAAATAAAGGTCCGTTCTAGGTTTTTTGGAGAGTTCTTAATGACTATAACGATTGCCGACTATATTATTACTATAATATACATAATGACTATATTATTACTATAACAGTCTTTTTTCATTTTTTTCAATTTGTTTCAATTTTTTGGAAAGTCAATATAATTTTATTTATTTTTTTTTCGAAATATCGAAGAATAAATACTTGGTGCCTACCAAGTAGTAGTAGTATTATTATTTTTACATACAGTACTACTATTATATATACTACTAAATAGCTGTAAGGTAAGGTAGAAACATGTCTCCCTCTAGTATTACAGTAATAATAATAGTACTGTAGGTATGTAGGTACTATAACTTAAATAGGTATGGAACCATAAGTACCTATTGTACTATCTGCCAATTTGTCATTGTTTTCAGTTTCGGCCAGTTCGCAGCAATGACACCAAGCAAAACACTTTGATATGGTACCATGGACAAAGAAAACAACAACAACTCTTGCACTGATCCCTCTCATTTTCTGATTTCCCTTTGCCTCAGGTTCCAAACAGGGCATGCCATGGTGATTCCCAGCCGATGCCAAGGGAAACAGAATCACATGATGCACATTTCCCCGATAATGACCATGAATCTGACTTCAATGCTTCTGAGGATGAAAACAAAGAGAATGAACAAGAAGTCAATGTTGTACAATCTGAATTCAGGGACAATGACTATCATGTTGATCATGATGATTCTGAAGTAGTTCAGTCTGACGGAGAAGATGCTGCCATTGACATTATTGAACAAGATGACTTTGGTGTCGGAGAGCTGAATGATGAGAACATGGAATGAGTGCAGTTTTTGGAGGAATCTGTCACTGTGGATGAGGAAGTTGAGGATGAAGAAGCAGTTGAGGGGGGTGAGCTGGAGGAATTGAAGGATGAAAGCATAAAAGGAGTGCAGTTAGAGGAAGGATTGCAGTTAGAAGAGGAACCTGTTGATGTTGATGAGAAAGTTGAGGACAAAGAAGAGGGGGATGAGCTGGAGGAATTGAATGATGAGAGCATTGAAGGAGTGCATTTTGAGGAGGAACCTGTCAATGTTGATGAGGAAGTTGAGGATGAAGAAGCAGTTGAGGGGAGTGAGATTGATCACGAGAGGGGGGAAGAAGTGGTCAAGGGTGGAGAGTTTGATGGGGAACAAGCATTTGAGGAGAGAGAATCTGAGTCAGTTCAAGGAGAAGAGGCTGAGGAGGATTATGAAGAAGAAGATGAAGATGACACACCTCCCCGAAAATTGAGCAAATCATCCAGGGCTTATGCTAACAGAGGATGCAAAGAAAATAAAAAAAATTGGCTATCTGATGAGCTTGTGGGAAAAATCAAATCATTCATGCCATCGCAAGAAGCCCTGAATGAAAATGGTGTCGATACTGATGCTATGGAAGTTGCAATGACCAAGCTTTTCAAATGTGGATCCTTGTGGGAGAATCAGTATATTCTAGAACAGGCTGTTGCAAGAGTTGGTTCCTATTTCGGATTCACAACCACTGTGTCTATATATAGAATCATTTGTGCATGTGGTACTTCGCACAAGAAAAAACGCAGAGATGAAATCAAACAAATGGAAGAAACTGGAGATCTTGAAACTGATATTTCAATCAAACGCAGAAAGAGGAAAACTGCTTCTGACCATGATTGTCCCTTTTTCATTACATGCACCCCCCAACAAGGAGTAGGAACTACAAAGGCTGATAAGCCTGTAAAAATCACCAATGTCTCTTTCGAGCACAATCATTCTCTTGACCAGAACAACTTCATCTTTGCCAAAAAGTGTAGCCTTCAGTATGGTCTTCCACTTGATGTTATTAGAGAGGTGGTGAAAATGTTGCGTGCTGGACCTGTCACTACCATGACATTGAGAAACTACATCCAGAAATACTATC
>JALLOT010002323.1:0-14261 GCA_036939595.1 Thalassiosira livingstoniorum | reverse complement strand
AATTTTATGGTTTTAAAAATAAGGTAAAAACTGTTTTCAAACCATAAAATTGGTTTTTATGAGTAGTTTTTAGTAGTAACAGGTAAGTTGTACTACGTGGGATTGTGGGATGTACGTAAGCTTAAGTACTTGAGTACATACATA
The DNA here is from genome assembly GCA_036939595.1 of Thalassiosira livingstoniorum. Classification (NCBI taxonomy): domain Eukaryota; phylum Bacillariophyta; class Thalassiosirophyceae; order Thalassiosirales; family Thalassiosiraceae; genus Thalassiosira; species Thalassiosira livingstoniorum. The sequence continues at coordinate 14,117 of JALLOT010002323.1, read as the reverse complement.
CCATACTAACCTACCTAAGAAAATACTACTCATACGTATGGTAATAGAAGTATGTAGCACTTACTAACCTACCTACTTGCTCATTGGTAGTAGTAGTAGTAAGTAGTATTGTACTAGATGGTACTATACTACTTACAATATTACATTCTTTTTGTTAACTCTCAACCATACCATCGCCACATGCACGAGCTCTCAACAAACCCATTGCAACACAAGCTCTCAACGAACCCATTGCAACAACATAAGCCCTCAACAAACCCATCGCGACACGAGCTCTCAACGAACCCTTTGCGATGTGAGCTCTCAATGAACCATCGCGACACAAGCTCTCAATGAAGTCATCAAACTTGCAACGAACCCATCGTGATCTTGACAAAGCCATCGAGCTCTCGACGAAGCCATCAAGAGCACTCAAAGAAGCCACTGAACAAGCCATCGAGCTCAACGAAGCCATAGACCATGAAGAAGCCACCAAACAAGCCATCAAGCTCGAACAAGCCATCAAGCTCGAACAAGCCAACAAGCTCGAACATGCCATCGAGCTCTCATGAAAGCCATCGAGCTCCCAACAAATCAATCAAGCCTCTCGACAAATCAATTGAGCTTGAGAAAGCCATCAAGCTCTTCGATGGATCAATCGAGCTCTTGACGATGCTTAATGATGCCATCGTGAAACGAGGACAAAGCCATCAAGCCCTTCTGTTTGAGCTTGACTCCATCGCTCGTGGTCAACACAATTGACACCATTGATCAAGATTGATGCCATTGACCCATTTTCAATCCTAATTCAATTATAGAAAAGTGACTATCTTTCTATTTCCATTAATGTTTTATATTTCCCAATTAATCTCACATCTGATATTGCTTTCTGTTACTCCTGAATTATCAGACTTAATGTATTCAATTCGTTCTGTAGTTTATTTTGCAATTTCTGATTGGCCAGTGTGAACTGTTGTTGTTTTGGCTTTGGGCGGTGGTTTCTCCCAACATTTGCTCCCCATTTGCTGAGTGATCCTCTCCAGCACTTATTTACTTCGTCATAGCGGTTCAGGTAGTGTTATTACTCATTGTTATCAATGGTAGGCACCCTGAACTAAGCTGGCCAGAGAGTGCCTTGCNTTGCTCATTGTTATCAATGGTAGGCACCCTGAACTAAGCTGGCCAGAGAGTGCCTTGCAAGCTGATGACGTAAATAATTTTGTTGTACACCAAGAGGAAAATGGACATAGATGAAAATGGATTGTTGCACTTGTTCGCCAAGGACGAATTGTACTGTATTACTGTAGTATGTATTTCTGTGTGGACAGGTGGAGTAAAAAATAGTATGTGGTATCTAAAACTGTACGATATGAGTATTGAAAACTGTAGGTTATGAGCTATTATGAGCCCAATTTGGGGTTTTTATTACATTGAAAACACAAGGTAAAAAACCAATACAATGGGTATTAGTACACAACAAAACAGTTTTTAAACCCATTGTAATGGTTTTTTTTAAATTAAACAGCAGAATCAATACCAAAAATGAGGGTTTTAATTTTACTTTAATAATTTTGAAAAACTAAATGTTAAAAATAGTATTACTGAAAGGTTGTAATAACTGTGCAAACACGAAGGCCAATGTTTGGTTTTACAAAACTCCTTCGTGTACTTATATAGTACCAGTACTTCATTTGTTTTGAAAACCAAAAAGTCATTCTTGCTCGAGGGAATAAGCAAACGAAAAATATTACCGAAACGCACGCGAAAGGGGTTTCCGATGCAATGTATATAGGTCCATATCTAACTGACTGACAGCATCTACTAGTACAGTATTATGTACATCCTTATTGTACATCATATCTGGGAAATATTTCTCTAGTAGGGATTGAATATAATCACTAGTTAAATCTTTGGAACTATCAATTATCTAGAACTAGAGAAGGTTTTGTGTTTTGTAGTTGGTGAAAACTTTTATGTCCATGTCCTGGCATGATATAATTGTTTTAAATTCCTAATTGTCCCCAAAATACTTATCTCAGTTATGATATATTTCTCTTGTGTATAAATCAGTTTCCAACTAAAGAAAAAACTGGCCTATCTACTATCCTGGATGACTACAGCCCCTAACTGATACATAAATGTGTCCCTATAAATAAGGAATGGTTTGGCAAAGTTGGGATGTGTAACCATGAAATCTTAGACTAGTAAGAGTTTGATATTATTACTAAGTTCTTTCTGTTTCTGATGTATTTTATTCCAGTGCCAAGTGGATTTCTCAGTACTTTTTTAAGTGTGGCTTTTGTATGGCCACATTCCCTTACTAAATCAATAACAGGTGCAAGTAATTTGCTTCTATTCTCCCAAAGGTCTCCATGGTACCAGTCCAACCAAGGAAGGCAGGTAGAGCCTTTATGTTGGTGATATGCTACCTGACAATATTTCCTTTACTTTGTGAGGCATTGATTTTAAACTTACAAGAGACAAGAGATAACCTGGATACTCAATTTCATCAGTTCCACAAAAAGTACTACTGGCTACATTGAGTCCAAGAATCACCTACATAAGTTGCTTCAGTAGTTACGTGTAGGGTTACCCTAGCCTGGATGTCTGATTTGCACATATACTAGTGTTAGTGGTATGGTAAGTACATTTTTGAGTATGTCTTTAAAAGTAGACTGTTAATTAATGTTTGCCTTAATGTAAAAAAAATCATCTTGTCTTTACAAGCACTTTTTCATGATTTTTGGGTCAAATTTTTGATTTTTAGGAGAGTGTTTTTTTCCACTTGCATTTAAATTTTCCTAACAGAACAAAATTAAGGCCACAACATATTCATGATCAGCTTATTGAGAGCATCAAAATGAGTATATTCAACCCAATTCAGTCCCTTGTAACCATGCAGATCAGATAATTGGCACTTTTTGGCTAGGATGACCCTACATGTAGCCCAGTATTGTTCAAGATATTTGGGAAATCAAGCAAGTCTTTGTTATTAATATGACCAATAGAAGTAAATTTTGACATACTCTAGTGATTAAATTGAGATTGAGTCCATCATTTTTTCTTAAAATTTTCTGCTGATGTTACCAGTTGCTATGCACATACCGTAATGAATGGGGGGTTGGACACCACAGTGAATAAGATACTACTTTAATATTATTTTTGGTTATATTTTAGTGGAAATCATTGCGTAAAATTTCCACACAAAAAATATGCTAGCTTTGATCAGTGAATAAGAGACTTAACTATTCTGCAATCATTTGGCAAAGGACATTGATGGTGTCTTATCCCCTGTTCATTATGGTAGTTAGCCTTAAGTATGAGCATTTACTCCAAGGCAATATTACAGTACATAGTTTGCTACTGTCTGGATTGATCCTTGTACTTATTGTGATATCACATGTTCAAGTCAAGAGATGTTGCATACTATGCAAAGACTTGTAGCTTTAAAAATATGCCAATAATTTTTGAAGTAGAAAATGACTTCCTTTTCATTCTTTTATTCACTTCCCTTAAGTCACTTATAAATTGTATGATCATATTTTTCTTAGGTATTGTAAAAAATGGATCTGACCACTCACTTTCACTCTGTCTGACAAGTACACTCAGATCCCCTAGAAGTTGAACTTCCTTTTTCAAAGTCTCCATATATGAGTGTTTGATACCCAGAAGGCATATTCATGATATATTTGGAACCCTCTTTTATTTCATATTATACTGGACTAGTGTACCAGTCACCTATCAATCTGCTGAACAACTTATTGTACTTTTCTAGTAGACTTAAAAGTTACTATCTCTCCTTCTGCAAGAGATGCCAGAAATTTGATCACTTTGAAAAAATCTTTCTCATCTTAGGCATCATGAATTCTGATCATATGCTTAGAAGATTCTCTTGTACTTTGCAGCTCTAATGTCTCCTTCTATGCATTTAAGGCATGTTGTGGATGCTGAATGTCATCTGTGGGTATGATTGGAAGTTCAATGTCATCCCATTATTATGCCTCTTTTAAAATCCAATTTATCTGCGTTTTCTTTGGGTTCTTGGATCATATGATGAGAATGTAGACTGGCTTAAGTCTGTTGGACCTAAGCTATACAGCATCAAGGCTAATATCATAAATCCTAGAGTTACAACTGAGAAAACTCAGGGAATACTATTTCCAAAGTAGCTAATACATATTAGTGCTAAAATAACGTGTGCTATTATTCAACACCGATTGAACTCTACATGTTTTGATACCAAACATTTGTTTTTATCCTTCCTAATGACCAGGTCACCATTTGATCCACTATCTAAGTTAGCTATCTAGTAGGACTGTAAGGAATTTTACAGCATATTTAAATGAAGTCCTAATAACACTTTTACTACCTAATCAAAAGCTAGATTTATCAAACCCATGGTCACCATTTTTCAATCAAGATAATTATCCAACTTTCTAGCAGTAATATTTTAAAAATTATTTAAAAAATGCAATTTTTTACTAACAGTGAAAATTTTAGAATTCTTGATTCAATACTGTTACTTAAAAATATTATCATTAGTTAGAGTGTCTCTAACACCCACCCATACCATCAATTGCTATCATTGTTGGATGAGTCATCAGTTCATATGTAATTTTTTAGCTAATTGATCATTTTCTTTATCTCTTTTATCTTCTTGGATTAAGAATCCTTCATCTGAGTGAAGGCACGATTCTTGTTGCCACCACCATTTTTGGCTTTTATTGAATTTCTTCTGCATCAAAATGATAACACTCTCTGGTGCATTCATCCATAATATGTGACATCAATTTTCTTACAACAGTGTTGCATTTGTATTTATTTAGAAAATGTCTGGTACTATCACTTTTCCATCACTGGGGGCATCACACCTTTTATCACTACATAATTTCTTAGCCAAGTAGTGACTGTTGTTTGTGTTGTCTTTAAGTTCAACCATTTTGGTCAGCTTGATTTGTGTTTGAGCTTGTTGACAAGAGAGCTGAAGTTAGCAGTGATGATTGTCATCTGCAACTCAGTATATCTAATTCCCTGTCCTCAACATCATTAACCATGTAAAAGTGAAGATTCTGTTTTGTCAATGGGTTTGTTCCGATGGGATCCTCCAATCTTGTGGGGCAAAAATTTTAGGTAGCCATTTAGCTACTGAAGATACTGCAACAAATAGCAATCATTCAAAGAGGCTTATGTCGACTGTTGTGCATATATGTTACATCTACAGAACTGCACAATTGTGGGGTATTTAGATCTAAAGACGCTTCCATTTCCAGTGGCATACCTTTAGCACTTGGACTGCAAATGCAAAGGCTCATTAGTTCTCCACAACAATTTTTGAAATGATATTACACTTGGAACTTGGAAAAACTTTCTAATACCAGAAAAGACTTGAATAATCAAAGGTGGACTTAATTACTAACTCTCACTTTCCAATTCCAAGGTAGAAGGTTTCTGGGTCTTGTAATTATACCCTCTTGTTTGCATTGCCTTGTAAGTTTGCAAGGAGGTTACTAGTGGCATATGTTGTGGACTTACTATGCTCATCCACCTCTTTAATCTTTGATATCCCACTTCCTCAGTAGTGTAGACTTTTACCTCTGTAGTACTCTGTAGAAAAAAAAACAAAGGAACATGTGTATGCAGATGCATGGAGCTTGTTCTTCTTGCTCTTGTCAACACTAATGTAAAAGGAATAAAGAGTTGTTGGCAATAATTCCCATTAGAAGGTGTTTTATGCTGTAGGTTTAATTTTTTATGGTTCCATCTGGAACCAAACAAATTGAAAGTATGTAAGATGTAAGCTTTACTGCCAAACCTCAAACAAGCATTGCTTTTGGCTGATGACCAATCACAACAATGGTGAAATTTTGAGGAAAGATTGATTTCCACCTGCTCACATTCTTCCATCAATAACAGCATCTGAGGCCCATTTTCCAAACAACAAAGAGTGTGCCAAAATTGTGGTTGGTTGTGGCATGCACCACAAACTGCAAAACCAGTGCAGAAAAACAATCAAGTGGACAAACTGTGTTATTTTTGCCACACACCATAACATTCATTTTTGCATCACAACAAAAAAACTCAACAACCAGTGGTGACCAAAATGATGGATTGGTCCCCCTCAAAGGCATGCAACACCTCCCACCCGTGGCCAAGCTGGGGATTGTCTCCAGAAAATACATTGACAACAAAGTTGTTGCACTGCAAAGCCTTGCATTGTTTTAAGGTGCCAAAACACTTGAGATTGTTCCTTTTCATTACGTTTATTTATTTTTAGTAAAAAATATAATGATTGATTGTTGTGTCTCTCTACACCACCCTTCCAAGAAATCAAAATTGGCCATGTTGTTGAGCTGGGCAAGTTGGCATGTTGCTCACAGCTCACAGCTAATGGCAAATGTCAACACACCTTCAGTTGACACAGGCTCATCAGATATCATCTTTTGTTCCTTCATCCATTCTTTTACAAGTAAATAAGCAACAATATTTTTTATCAATCAGCACCAATCCCAGAAAAAAACTCAACAATCCAACATTACAATTTAATAGCATAGGCCAATAATGATGTACCAAGGAGGGACGAGGGAAATCATGGTATTTAAACCTTGGTGGTCATGTTGTATATGCAGGCAAAGATTAAGATAATTATCAACTCCAATTAATATATGAATTATTCAAAAAAATCCTAATAAACCACCATAGAAGTTATTTGGTGGGATCTGGAAAATTACAAAAAATGACATGTTGGAAATTCTTTTTTGTTTGATGAGATGCTGGTTTTTATATACTCCAAGAGAGAAAAGAAAAGGTCATTTGCACAAAATTCTCTCCCTAGTTGTTAGCAAATCAAATGTAAAATAATGTCAACTTATATTTGAAAGATTATACAAAAAATCAGAATGATGTGTGGCAAAGAATCATTAATGTTATTGGGTAACAAACCTGTTAAATATTTTTTGAGACTACTGGACAATCCATCACAATGATCTACATAATTTGGCTATTGTATGTTACTGTGCTTGTTTATCAAATGTAGTCTTGAATGTTGTTTATGTTTAACACAAAGTAGATCCTTGTCACATAATATAATTATTGTCACATAATTAAAGCTAACTTAAGTCTAGTGTTGTGTCAAAATACTTACTATACAGTTAAACCACCTCCAAATCCCTGGTTTTCAATATTACACCACTAGCAAGTTTTAGATGGCACTTGTTACATACTGGTTTCATCGAATGATTATTTTTTGTTCAAGCTTTCATTTCAACCCCATGTAAATACCCTATGTCAAACCCATCTAGTTATCTCTTGTACTGAATATCCAAGTTGACATTAACATCATAAAAAATTCAACAAATAGGGTGTTTAAACATAGAAATTGCACAAATTTGTGAGTTTTGGATTATCAATCTTGATTTCCAGAAGGATCACATAACTTTGCTAGCATTTTTACTAGTAGATTGAATCCCATTTGAGTCCCACAAATGCTATCTAGTGTGTGTTGATAGTAAACTTTTGAGGCCAATAACTTTTGACAGGGACAATTTTTTTGATGAAAATTTCAGGATATTTTTTTCTCATGTAATTAAATATTTTGTTAACATTTGATAGGCATATAATGGGTTTGATTTTTTTGTAAACTCCAAGCAACACCTTCTATTTCCATCAACCTCTTGCTTGGGATTGGGATGAAATTAATTGGTAGATTACAAAGAATTTTTTCCGCAATTCATGTCTCTGATATTATGATTACCTTGATCAATCTGAACTGTCAAGTTTGCTTATTTCAGTTAGTACAAACCACAATCACTACAATGTTGGATGTAAATGTCTGGGAATCTAGATCAGAGTTGTCTCCAATCCAGGCAAAACTACCTTCAACCTTGTTATTGAGGAACAAGGAATTATGTGGAAGTTAAAAAGTATCTTCCAATCCTTGTACCCATTATAACATAATATATGTGTCTTATTGTAGAGGTCTGTACATGTGTTGAGGTTGGGTTTGGCTCATATAAGTTCAATCTTGTGCAGGCATCAGATGTTGAAACCATTTAAGACTAGTTTGGACTTAAAAAACACAGCAAATTTAATAGGAATAAGTCCCTGTATTTCATTGGTAGTATCGTTACTCAACTAATGAATAATTCCTTCATTGGTAAAAGGGTACACCTAAGCATTGCTTCTAAGGTTAGTAACAGTGGCATCACGAAATTAGAATTTTCAACAAAGTTTGAGGGTACCACATTTGATTGCTATAACTTTTTTGCTAAAATTATAAATGTTAAGTATTGACATGAGCAAATCAACAATCAACCCTATTATTTTATTCAGCAATCAAGGCAAGTTTAATACTCACCGGTTACTCCATACTTACTTATGATGCCTAAACTTGAATTATTAGCTTTAGGGAAATAGTATGATGTTGTACTAAATTTGAAAAATAAAAACACAAAAAAATCAGAAATTGTATGACATCATACTTTTGAAAATAATTATATGGCAACATATTATCTTTTGTAAAAATACAAGATTTCTAAATCCTACTACGTTTGTGTATAATCCCTATACCTATATGACATCAGTTTAGTAATGGTATTTCTTGCAGCATCATTTGATCAATAATATTATGATCTAGATGTATATTATCATGGCTCCAAGAGCCAATTAGCTCTCTCTACTCACCTTTGCTGACATCTCTGTGTTTGAAGTTAGATGACAAATTAGTATGTTTTGGAAAGCTTACATTATCAGGAACAAGTCTGTGCATGCTGTGAGTGGTCATTGCCTTTACTTTTGATGTAATGCTCAACAATAGAAAGTCATTGTTTCAATTTTTGCCAAAGAGCCAATTAGTGTCTAATGTAACAGCACAGTGATATTCCTCTACTCAAAATTAGTTAGCAAAGAGACCTGATTCTAAAAGTCAAAAGAAAGAGAATAAAATGGTAAAAGTTATGGGTTGATATCACCAAAGCTCATAGAGGTGCGTTCAGTGATGTGCACTCAATTTGAAAATGTTGGTGTAATTGAAAAAAAAACAGGATTTTACTAGTATTTTAATGTTTAAATAAGAAAGAATAAAATTTCAGATGTTTGATCAATTGTTCTTTCTCACTGAATTTTGTGAAAATCTGTGCTTTGAAATTTACTTTAACTGGGACACAGGTTGGATCCTTAGGTTCAATCCCACAACCTTGTGTTGTCTTGTAATTTCTAATTCCTCTAAAACACAAGTGTTCTGGTAATTTTGATACATAGAATACCCTACTATGGGTTTATTTAAAACAGTCATATCACCTTGTAAAAAATATCCAAGAAAATTTGCTCTTTTAGAGCAAATGAGAGAACCTGTGATGATATCTATGGACCTGACTATTCCCTCTAAATGTATGTCTTAGGCAAAATATGAAGTCAAAAGAGAGAGAGAATAACAAATTGATGCCTAAGTTTGGTAAAAATGGTGTCAATTAAGTGCATTCAAATTGATGATATCTTGGGTACATGATTCAAACGACAATATCAATATAAATAAAGGAAGGTGGCATACAATTCATCTTACTTGCCTGAAAGGCTTGGTACTCTTGGCATAAAATTAATCAGAAAATATTGGCTTGTACTTTGACTTCAAGTCATTAAAATTTTGAAAACACTGTGATGTTTGTGGTGCCTAATTTTGGATAGAACATAGCATTTCATGTTGTTAATGTGTAGGTATTGTGCACCTCAAAAATAATACGGTGGTGAACATATGGAAGTGTGACTTCTTAAAAGGGGAGGCAGCAAGGACTTGTAATGATCTTCTACCAGATATCAACCATGTTACAGTCAAAGACAGCCTGGCTAAGGGGGATAGGCCAGAAATCTGAGGTTGCAAATCTGTAGTGATATTTTTGAAGAAAGACACCACCTATATCTTTGACATCTGAATTATAGATTCTGCATCTCGTGGCAATAGAATTCAGGTCTCAAAACTCTCCAGTGACATGAGAAAGAAAAAAGATAATTACCTAGAAAGCCACACCTGAAGAGAAGGAGTCATGTCACTCTAATGGTAATTAGCTGTGGTGTATTGAATGTGTTGTGACAGTGAACAAACATGATGTTGCAGTAGACAAAAGAGAAGGAATGGGTGACAGTTCCAAATTTGGGCAGGAAGGAATGGTATCCTTCTGGTAAAATGTATAGAGAGGTTTTGACTGCTCACAATACTATGGCTACATGCCAATATATTTTACCAGATTTTAACTCCTTCTATCATTCAATTATTCCTTTGCTACTTATTTCCATTTTTATCATTTTTATATATACAGTGTCAGTTGTAGCTTTTTCTCCTTTTCATACTCCAACTGTCAACTTTTTATCATGACAAAATTCTCATGTTTTGCATGAAAAAACTTTGTTATTTTTTCAAACTTCCCAGCTACTTTACCAAAGAGTAATTTTGTACTATTTTTAATTTGTATATTTTCTATCATATTATTTTTAATGAAAAAATTAATTTCTTGATCAAGGTACTATCAGTACATAATATTTTTAGTAGACTTTAATGAACAATCAATCATGACATTAAGCACCAATTTCCCCTGGAACAACACAAGATGGTGCCAAATTTAGCACACAACCTCATTGAAACAAAACAATATATCCTGAATAATAGAATAGAAAGACCATGTCAACAAAACTTTTAAATCTTTAATTTGGTGCAGGTGACAAGAAAAAATGTGTTATCACTACCCGCATTACCAATGAGCTAATCTATCTCAATATTAACATTCGATAGAAAACCAATAGGAGTGTTTCAGTAAAGATTAATTAAAATGAAAATTACAAAACCAGTACCATGATTCAATGACAGTTTCAATGAATGCCTTGTTTGTAGTAGTGACATCAACAAAAACATTGGAAGCTACCAACCACCATCAACAAACCTTTGTCTCTCTGTCTAGAGTAACAGTTGAAACATAATTTCATGGCTATATAATTGATAGCAATAGTCAATAGCCACAATGATATGAACCATGTCCCCTACTAGTAGAGATGTGCAAATGGGTGAGACAGCTGACCCCATGGTGCTGTAAGTAATTGAATGGTACCATACTTCTACTTATTAGGCTGTGGTATTTTGCTTTGACAAGTGATTTTTTATTATGATTGGCTTCATTGGATGCTCAACAATGAATTGTACTGTATATGTGTTTTCATACGATTTGGGAAACATGTAAAATAGAATTATTTGGGAAAATACTATTCAATTTGCTTTGAAAAAAATGAAAAATTCAAAATTGACAAACATCAATTTTAAAAAGAGAAGGAGTTATTATCATTCAGCACTAAACTAGTTTTGGGCACATGAAACAACACCCCATGTATCCATTTTACCCAATTGATCATATTGAATGTTGAAACACATTATTCATTATGACAGGGTCAGATTTTTTTACTAAAAAAATATCCCCCCCTGATTGAGATTTTTTTTCACATTGTGTATTCACTCTCTTAAAAATTGATCTCCAATCCTTCATGCTATTAATATGTTGGTGTCTAGCCCTCCAGATAGTGAATATAAAAAGGCTGATAGTTGGTCATGAAATATGTTCCCATGTGCAATAGTAATTTGCCTGTGGTTGTTTGAATTATTTTTTGTTTGTTTTTGAAAAACTTTGATTTGACACGTACCTCAACTACTGGTCAAGATAGATTTCAAATCATATTGTTAAAAATGAAGAAAAAATAGTTAAACATCTGACAATTATTTTGAGTAGAAATCATTTTTCATTGAAAACAATGTCATGTCATGGGTTCATCATTTTCCTTGGCTGTTCTGTACATAGAATTACAGGCTACGTTTCATGATTTTTTGCATTTACACAAAAAATAACCTTTGTACTCTGTATTGAGGTCTAATAATGAGATGAATAATATGTGATATGGGGTCATTGTTATAACAATTCTAAAAATAAGAAAATGAATCTCATTCAGCTTATCATTTTTGTGAACAAAATGATGAACTGAAAATGTTGAAAAAAAGAAGACAGGCATTAATTGTTTTTATAAGATGAATATATGATTTTTCATTTTTTATTCTACATATGGTAGAACCAGGCAAGCACCATTAGAAAATAAATCATTTTGGTCATATCATATATTGCTTTTTCAAAAAAAACATTCGATTCTACCTCGTGACAATTAACCCAAGAGTACTTTGGAATTGTCACCTCTTAAACATAAACAAATTAGGGCTGTGTTGTGGATCTCGAGGTTTCCTCGCTATGAATTAGGTACAATGGACATTTCCAACAAGCTGAAGGTCCCAACCCAATCCAGTGACTAGTAATAACGTATTACTTATCCAACAATCCACAGCGAAGCAGCTGTTAAATTCAGCCTTTGTGAAATATTTGTTGCCTTCCAAAAGTTAATAGACCCTCTTTCTCTTTTTCATTCTCTTTGGCCGTTTTTCAGTTGGACCTGTACATTCAAAAAGTGCGGGCATCTTCCATTGCTTCAAAACATGATAAAGTCTATCCAATGACCTATTGTTAAGCTCGTCCTCATAACCAATGTGGCATCTGACAAAATTACCCCTATTAGTAAACACATCAACCCTTACTATTTTCTGAATCCATTCAAGGAAAAAAGGCATGAGATTGATTGGAGTGTCAGTCAAATACTGAACCTTAACTGACTCCTCATTGGAATTGCAGAGAGCAATGAAAGTTTTGATACGAATTTTCATGTCTTCTTCAACATGACATGTATTGATGAGTCGCATTTCTCTCTCGAGTGGAGTATTCGCAATGTCAACTTTCAAGCCGCAAATGTGATTTGAAAGAGCGACAGTATCCAAGCATTCTGCATCAAAGACAGCATTCATCAGAACCTTTTTGCCATCATTAGTGAACTTATTCTCTCTCAAATCAAACATCTTTAGACTGCGATTATTTTTTAGAGCTAATGCCAGCTCGATTGCTTCTATGTCACCAAAATTGTTTTGATTCAAGTCAATACGTTCGATGCAGTCATTTTCTTCAATAAATTTGGCGATTGATGCAGCAGCAGATGATGACGCTATGCCATTTTTGCTCAAGCTGAGTTGTTTCAAGTTTTTGCATCCGTCAAGCACTATGGGTAGTGTTTCTGCATTAGTGCCGACCCCACAATTTATAACTTGAAGCTGTTCGAGGCTGGGGTGAGATTTAATGGCGGACGAAAGCTGTTTAATAGCGTTAGCATCATCAATTTTATTTTCGGAAAGAATCAATTTCGTTAGAGATGTGGTGTGTAGAATGGTATTTGACAGAGCTAAAATTCCATCGCTGCCTAGATTGTTGTGTTGAAGTTCCAACGATGTAAGACGATTTGCGGGCAGCACCGGTTCAATCATTTGCAGCACCACTGGGGTCAAGTTCACACTCTTAATACTGACGAGGCCGTCAACCCGGTCCGATAGCAGCTTCGCGACCTTTTTCCAATGAGGCAGCATGAGTTCGTGAAACGGTAAGTAATTGTTCTCTTGAGATACATGCGCTGAAGCGGCACCATGCCGAGCAGGGCATGGATAACTATAGTTCGTTGTGAATTCCTGAAATCGAAAATTCTCAGGAGAAAGATACATTTTGGAACGTGAACGTGATCCTTTTGCAACGATGCGTTGTGCGCACAAAGTGAAATTTCCCATGACTTGAGCAGTCTCGTTGTTGTAGCCCATGGAGACCCAATCTGACGCCTGAATGCGAGTTGCACAACGAGTTGATCGAGTCGATCGACGGCGGGGCAGAGTTTGAGCTGACATTTCAGCCAAAAAAGTCAGGTGATGAAGTTGTATTGGATCCGGCCAAATAAATGCGGAAAGATTATTATGGTTATTAATGATATGACCTAAACTTCCGCGTTCCTCGATTGTGCTGTATGAATCAAGTAGGTAGAGTGGTGTTAGATTAGAAGTTGAGGGTCGGTGGCTGGGCGAGGGGGGGGGCGGCGGGCCGGGGCGGGGGGCATTTAAAAAATTGGAGGAACTTTTTCGTAAGTACTGGTATGGTACCTAGTACAATACATAAGGCATGTCCAGCCAGAACCCGTGACGCTGTGGCTCATAACCTGATTTTTATGTACTCGCGTTTTCGAGATAATCGCCTTAGAAG
>JALLOT010002321.1:0-12997 GCA_036939595.1 Thalassiosira livingstoniorum | reverse complement strand
TAAGTGTCTTTTACCCCTCTAAACTCAAGAAATAGCTTAACATTCTCTTGACCATGAGGAATTAACACATTGACTAACAACATGATTCCTTTTGTGGATCAATCACTAACATCAAGGGGAACTTTGAATGAAGCAACATCTTCAAATTATTGCAAATGCTAGTTGAAAAGATGTTCCAAAATAATGTTCTCTGAAGGAAGGAATGTTTTTGTCCAAGGTTTGTCCATAAATTATTGATAAACAATTCTAGAGGCCTGATTTTGACAATTGTTGTTCTGACACCACAGAAGAATTCATTCTTGTTTTTTTAATTTTTTTCCCTAAAAAAATGACTGTGTGCTCTGGAGCTCTAATGTTGCATTGCAAATAAGTATTATTAGAAGAACTAAATTTGTCCAAAGGAGAAAACACTCTCAACCCAACATAGTAGCCTAAACCTTGTTCTAGAGTTCATACCTGCCTATACCAAATATTGGAAAACAATAGAGCAGATATCAAAATTTTTGGAAATAGTCATAAATTATTGCTGTGATATTTTAGCATGTGTTTTCTTGCAACAGTAGATGATTCTCTCTACAATGTAAGACTCAATATGGGGCAATTGAATGATCCTGACAAGTAAGCCATTCCTTGCACACTGCTGATCAAACCTGCACTTGCCTTGCACCTTTGGCACCAAAAGTATATATTGTAGGGTTTCAAGCAACATTTTACGACCTACTATTAGGAAGTCCTCAAAACATAACAACTTTCATAACAACTTTTTGTGTTTTGCCTTCTAGTATGACTTGAAGGAGCTGTCCTCAATTTTCCCCCCATGCTTCTCCAACTTATCTCTAGTAATAAGGGCCTTTTTATTTTACTGCAGCAATGTCAGTGAATGCACCATTCTCATCCAAAGCAAAATATGCAATATGATCAGTGTTAGTGGCAAGTGAGTTAACACCAAACAAGACATTATATTTGTCAAAGAAACTGGAATTCTCCTCACTGCTTGATGATTCAATTTGTATGTCATGAGCTGAAGTTTTAGCAGTATAAAAAATTAATGCAGCATTCTGAATTTCAAACATGATCTGGAGAAATGTTATGTTGTTCATTTGATTCCATCTCAGCATCCAAATTTTCTGTGTGTTTGCTGACTTTTCCACATATTTACACATCCTCAAGTTCATTGACTAGAAAAGGATTGAACATTGCATGAAATCTAAGCCTCCCATGATGCTTTCTTATTTATTTTGTTTTAAATTTTAAATACTAAGGTTGGTCACATTGATTTCATGTTGGCCGAGGGATTTCATGTTTGAAGAAAAGACACCCCCCCATAATTAATTCACAGTAATAAATAATTTTCTCACACATAAAACTTCTCTGATTTTTGTGGGTCAATCCAAATAAAGTGCAATCATCATTTTTTGATGTCCAAAGGTTACTTTGTGGTGGTGGCAGTATGATGTGAGAATTATAAGGAGATGATTTTTTCGAAGTTGCATGGAACTAGAAGGCTTAGCTACTTAGCCTGGAAGACTCCCTCTGCAAATTATTTTCAGCTGGACTTACCTTCAAATAAGCAGAAGAGACATTTGGATCCAAATTGTCTGTTTGCATGGAATTTGGATCTTTTCTTGGATTCTTATTATCATTATTTGTGAAAACAAGCCTGGTTGGTAAAAAATATCCCTAGTGCATATTTGTAACTTTAAAACAAAACTAAAGAAAAATCAAATATGAGCCTGGCTTGTTTTTCATTTCAAAGAATATTCATTCAGAATGTAGGCTTATGGTCAATCAATGTTATTCCACTCTGATTAATAGAGAAAGAGACACACTCCAATCTGTTCATACTTAATACTCCTACCTTTGTAGTTTCTACAGGTAGGTCAGAGTGTGGATCTGGCACCTGGCACACACCCTAGAGAGTAAGAGAAACTCTTGAGTGTGAAAAAGTTGCTCAAATAATATGGGTTCCATGTGGAACCATCTCCAGCCAACTTCCTCGCTCCATACTTAATAGTAACTGTAGTAAGTAATTAAGAAGTAGGAGTCTACTATTCTGCTAAGTACTCGTAATAATTATTGTACAATAGTAGGAATTATTATGGTAAGAGATGGTAAGTACTTAGTACCATACTCTAGAGAGTAAGTAGGAACCGGACAATTAATAATAATCTCTATTTTTAGCTGGTACTAGTACATCATCAGAACGCCGTCGACCATGGCAGCCACCCCCTACCCAACCTTCCTCTACTCCCCTACCCTCGCCTCTGAATCACAAGCTTTACCAGCAGTGGGAAGAGTGCGTATCCATCCCCATTCTTGCCCAGGATCAGCAGGAAAAACCGAACCTTCCTCCGCAGCCGACAAGTTTCAAGAAATCTTCTCTAAATGTATAGATCAATCCCAAGTCAATGAAAATGAACCCGACAAAGACGCTGCCGATGCTGCCAAAAAGCTTCGCAAGAAGTATATGAAACAGTCTGTTGCAATGGCATCTAGCTATTTGTCACAAATTCTTGGGCTGGACGTCTCTATTGTCGATGTGGAGATGGTATTGAAAGCGAAAGAAATTGTGGATAGCGATGGATGTGTAGCTGCTTGTTTTTTGGATGCTGGATGCCAATATATTGTGGTTGAGGTTCCAACTAATGATCCTAGTGGCCCAAGTGCTTTGGATTCAGTTCTAGAAGCTATTGAAGTGACTCGACTCCCAAAACAACGGCTTATTCTTCATTTTGAAGGTGTTGATGTCCTTAATTCGTCTTCAAGTAGAGGTAGTGACATTGCATCCCGGGTAGGAACAATAAGTGTTCATATGAGCTCGTCAGACGTGCCACAACCTCCTTCATGCAAATCTTTGATTGAAGAAATTGCTGGATGGGAAATGGATGATAAGAAAACAAAGAAGGACAGGATTCAAGTGATTGTTCAACTGTCCTGTACATCTACAAATGATCGCAGTGACTCAGACCAAATTCAACCTATTGATGTGGCTACAACTGTTGGGGCTCTGTCCAAATCAATGGGTGAAGCAGTAGGATCCATTTCACTCATAGACCCTACTGCAGAGCAGTTGGGTTTGAGCTACGCAGCATGCATGAAAACTGATAGAGCAGACGGACTGTTTACCACTGTTGTTTGCACAAGAAGTGGGGAAGCATTGGGATTGGTATATTCTTCAAAGGTGTGTTTTTTTCTGTTCTTTAATCCTGGGTTAATTTTGATATGACTCATTCTTTCTTTTTGAACCTCAAATCAACGAACATACATACGTGTGAATTTATTTTTACCACGGTCTGTCACACTTCGTCACTTCAATGAAGGAATCCGTTGTTGCTGCCCTTCAATGCGGAAGAGGAGTCTACTATTCCCGCTCCCGCAATGGGCTATGGCGCAAAGGTGACACTTCTGGACACTATCAAACTCTTCACCGTCTCGATGTCGATTGCGACGGTGATGCCCTGCGCTTCACTGTCACTCAATGCGGTGAGGGTGCCTCTGCTGCCTTTTGTCATTTGAATACATTGACATGTTGGGGAGAGCCACGGGGCTTACGTCATTTGGAAGGTACATTGAAACAACGCCTCGTCGATGCTCCTGCTGGTTCTTACACAAAGCGCTTATTTGAGGACGACACATTATTGAGAGACAAACTGGTAGAAGAGGCGCAGGAGTTAAGTGAAGCTGATAGCAAGCAGCACGTAGCTGAAGAATTGGCTGATGTTCTGTATTTTGCCATGGTAAGGGCCGCGAAGGCTGGCGTCAGTATTGATGATGCAGTAATGGAGCTTGATAGAAGATCGAGGAAAGTGACAAGGAGAAAGGGGGATAGTAAAACTTTTAGGATTCAAGCTGGAGAAGAAATTTTGAAAAAGGGACGGGATTGAAATTAATTTTCCGATTCCTGTAAGTGGTATGGTGTTGAGGACACCATCATGGAATGTGGAAATGAGCTTGGTTTTTCGCGAGAAAATTGCTGGGCATTAAATCTTAAAAATGATAATTGATTAATCTAGCTAATGCTCATTTGCTTCCAAAGCAATATTGCAATTAGATTTATACATTACCTAGCTGCTTTTTTAGATGTTTGGTAGAAAGTAGAAAGTAACAACATTGTGCCTCACTTAGTATGCGTGCCTTTTCAAACAATGGAGATATAATATTGTTAAATAGCAAGTATCAGGGCCATACCAACACGATTAAGCAAAAAGAAATAAATTACCAAAATAATTTCATAACGCCAATACAATGTATTACTTTTACAAGCCATAAGGTACAAAGAGTAGCAGTAAAAATCCTTTTATGTAGATAGGTAGCACCTTGCAAGAATGATTTTCAATCATTAAATAATCACATTGCAGTTCTTATAATAAATGAAGCAGAAATTATGTTCAAATCAAGATAAGGGACGAAAACCATCTAGAAGCAAAGACAAACAGCTCTTTTGATTGACAGGGATGTTGTATTGATTGGGTGAGATATGTATGTTTTGTGGACAGGTAAAATAAAAAATCTGATGATCATGGTCAAATGCTTCAACAAAATAGCACTGGTGTAAGAAGGACTGAGATATTGTCACCAGATAAAAGTGAGAAATTTTACACCATGGATCATGGATAGTTGAACCAGCCTACTTAAGTGCCATCACACTGGAAAAATTTTTCTTCTATGGAGGCATTGTGCTCTGAGATCTGATACTGAACTGATAGCATCAGTGACCACTGATCTTCATCATGGTATTGCAATATCTTGTTAAATCTTAACTTATACCACATCAATTCAATCACAATCTGAATGGCACTTACCAGGTAAAATATCTGGTAAATGGTATTTTACCTAGTAATTGCAGTTTCTTTGGTGCATGTGCATGTAATTTCAAAATGCGATGTTTCTTGTTATTTTCCAGTGCTTGCTACACTTGCCGGAAGGTTGATTGTTGAATCAGCCATTCAATCCAATTGCAAGTTGATATTTTAGATTGTACAAGGTTCCAATTATTTTGTACTTTTAAATTAATTTTCTCAAAAACCATTTCATTTTCAAATTTGAATCCTCATGGATTCTCACACTTTCTTGGAAACTGAAACAATTAGGAATAACCACTATCCTTGCAGTGACAGCTTACCATCCATTCAGTATCTTCTGGAGCTTCACAAATTGTTTGGTGGAAGTGGTTTTGTCAGTATATTGACAATTTGGTCCTCAGTTGTTATTGGTTGGATACTGATGGTGCCATCATGGATAAAACTATGGAAGTGGTGGTGCTTAATATCAATATGTTTGGTCCATGGGTTAAACTTGGGATTCTTTGCGACTTTGATGCAGCTTTGGTCGTCTTCCCAAACTTTTAATTTAAAGATTGGTTTGGAGGATATGAGTCCAAGGTTGCCTTATATATGTCTCCTGCAAAAGGTTGAGGAATGGTATTACTCCCCTAATTGTAGTTGACAAAGCAATGTATTCACTCTCAGTAGTGATGAGAGAAATTTCAGTCTGGTTTTTATTGGTTCAAGTGATAGAATATCCAGCAAACATAATGATAATGGTGAAACCAGTTCTAAACATGACCATCTCTGGACTCAATTTATGACCTCCATTCCATCTTCCTGCAACATATTTAGCACTCAAGTTCTTTCTAGTGATTTTGATTGTAGATTATTTCCTTTTCTCAAGTTTCCAAAGGTAGCTGCCAATTTTCTTGGCAGCTATCTCATGGGGCATCATCAGGTAGTTGTTGAATCAAGCATATTGGTGTGAGTTGGCATAGTAATGTCTGGTTGTGTTGTACTTTGAGGGTATTCTAACATTACAGTCATCAATCTGTAGTTCCAAGTGGCCTATTTTGATGCACCACTAGTGTCTCTGGACATTAAGGGATATGAGAATGGGTTGCCATCTCTTGGGTCTTTGGTAATACTTGGTTCAAAGTTCAACACTTGTATAATTCTATCTATTAAGAATGGTTGGCTGAGAGTGAAACCAGTATCATAATTCCAAGTGATTTCAATTTCTAGGTAAGACTCCAAAGTCCCTTTGTCTGTGAACTTGAAGTTATTCTCTGTATCAGTGATTGAAGCAATGAATTTGTAATTCATTTTTGTGTGTTTTGACATGATTATGCAATCATCCACATACAATAAAATAGTGATGTATTTCAAAATACACATGGGTCTGATAAAGACTCCACATAGCTTCTATCTTCCAGTGCTTTCTTGAACTTGAAGTGCCAATTATGGCTTCCTTGACATGACCCATACAATTTTTTTCAGCAGAAGTATGTTTGTATTTGAATTTGAGGAGAGACCTACTCTAGCAAAGTTCATTCAAACAGATATGTACATTTAGACTGGTACATCCAATGCTACTTGAGGGAAGGCAAGGACAAAATTGATTGCTTTGCTGTCAAGTTTCAATACTTCAGCCACCATAAGGAGGAAAATGTGTTGATCCAGTTGACTGATGACAAATAAGTATTCTGAATATTTACACCCCATATTTGCATGCTGCCATGGGCACCGTGTTGGGCCTTGTGTTTGAGGAGGCAACAATTTGGATGGCATTTTTGTTTGAAAGACCAAATCCAAATGTTAATAATGGTTCTGGTACCAGCAGGCATATCAGATTTGAGAACAACCTCCCAATGATTTTATTCCTAATGAATGTTTACTTCTTTCTTCATTGCTTTGATGAAATTGGCATTACTGTCCTGCTTGGGCATGTCTTGGAAAGTGTAGACTTAATTTTTTCTTATTTAGCCAAAAACACCATACTAATACTATGAATATGGTTCAAAGTTTGGTCAAAGCTTTGGCTGGCTACATGGAATCTCTCAACATCAACAAGAGCAAAAAACATATCTTCTGAAGCAAATGGACAATTATAATATGTGGTGACCAAGATGTCATGGCAATTGTGCCAAGGGCTATGAATTTTGTGAAGAAGGTAAGACAGGAATGCCATTTTCCATTCTCTGGTTTGGGCTTCTTGTCACCAATGTATTATGACATATGCAGCTCAGCTATCTCTAATTTAATAATCAGGGGCATCTAAGAATTGTGTTGTCAAAGGTGTGTCAGACCAGATCATCTGTTAAATTTGAATTTCAAATGGTTGAAAGTTGCTGTTAGCAGCCATGGTTTTAGGGTAGACCTCCCTTGGAAACCAATGTGCTGGGATGTGATGCAGCAGAATGCAGAAAAGTTGCATCCTGACTATTGGCACTGATAGGAATAATAGGATCTTGCTGTACTGAAGATGATGGATTTATTAAAGTGTCCATTGAATCCACAAGACGTATAGATTTTGCTGCAAAGTTGGAAGAAGGCACGATTACAGAAGATTTGCCAGTGATAGGTTGATAATCCTTTCAAATTGTGTTTTTGTCACATTGTAGAACCCATCTATATGTTTGTGTTGTGAATCATTGACAAATTGTGCTCAGTGAGACCTTTCCTTCTCTGAGATAAGGCATTGTTTGAAAGTTGTCATGAAACACCAAATGGAACTGTTACAAGATGAGACTGGTATTAGTGTTAAAGACTAGAGCCACATTTCCAGAATGTGATGGGGTATGACCAACAAATATCCCAAGAAAAACTCAACAAGGCTCTCATTTTGGTAGTCATTTAGGGTCAGGTTGGACCAATGGATCAATAAGTATACATGACAACCAAAGGTGTGGTAATGTGGCGTATGCAAGTAGAAAGATCTTTCACATGCAAACACTTTATTTCTAGGCTCCTACCCTTCATATCAACATGCAAGTTTCTCAAAAAATCTGCCACTTTCAATAATGAAAATGGCCTGAACACAGTGGTAATGTATCAAGGCAAGTGTCATTGGGCATGGAGAAGGAGAAGGAGCATGCAAGAAGTGAGGGTGAGCTGTATTATCATTGCTTCAGTAGAACTGTTCTGGTGGTGGGACTCTACACCACAGAAAGCCAATTCCAGTCCTTTGACAACCTTTAAATTGACAATCCAAAGCAAAGAGAGCCTCTCCACACACCATCAATTATCCATACAATGGTGTTCAATAGAAAAATTTTTGCACATGACAGGCTTGTTTGAATTGATTTTTGGCTTCAAGTGTGGCTTCTCATGTGGCTTGCATGGGGAGATGTGTCTTATGCCAACAAGTTTCAATGTCAAAAAAATAGTTGCACCCCAAATTCTAGCATGATTTACTTTAACTATATCGAGGAACATGCCCAGTCTTAGCAGAGACAAGTTGATCTGGAGACACCATATTTCCCAGTTTGGAAATACAGGATTTGTGAACAATGCTGTGATCCACAGTTGAAATTTTATGTCTCTATGACTTACAATGAGCTTGTCCAAAAAAGAAAATGATACATTGTTGAAGATTGTTGAATATTGTTTGTTAGTTTAAAGACTGGTATTTTGACATGTGGAGCATAATATCAAAGGGAAGATAAGAGAGTCAGTGTTGTGCACTCATACCTTTTAGTTTTCTTGCTGCAATGGTGTAAAAGACAAATCAGTGACCTTGACTGTTCAATATCTTCCTCAGACAAGGCTGTGGATGCCAAAGAGTATTTAGGGATGGAAGATAGAATCTATCCAATATATGGGTTCTTGGGAGAATTAAGGTGCTCTCTTGTAGTAAAGATTTCTTTGTCAGCTTCTCTCTTCACAGTATAATCTTCATCACATTATCTTCATCCAAAGCTCTTTTGGTTACTTTTATAGCAGAAAGACCTTCTATATTGTAGACTAATGTTTCATTGACTTCAAACAACTTCGTCTTGTTTTTGGAAGATGTCTAATGGCACTCACCACAAAGTTCATGCTCAGCTGATTCCAAGCAACCAAAATTTCAATAGTTGTCTACATGGATAGATGTGTTGATGACGCAAGAAAAGCCACAATGATTTTTAATTTTTAGAAGATTAGACTCAGAATGTTGGATGGTTCTCTAAAATTCCTCATTCTTTCAAAAAAACAAGAGTAAAAGCACTTCATTTAAATCCAAGTCCCTTTGTAGTCCTCAACCTCAAGCTGCCTTTGGCAAAAAAGTCATACTCAAAACATTCATGGGAAACTGGGGAATTAGAGGGATTCTTGCAATTTGAAGGTGTTCAATTTGTCATTGTTTGTTGTTCCATGTCCATAATAAAACAATGCCACTTCCAGATGCTTGATGGTCATGTCCTCAAATGATAGCAACCCTATGATTTGAAACACTATGGAGTTATCCAAAAACATGTTCCTATCATTACAAACATGAATATTTGCTCTATTGACACAAACAATTGTTGTTGAATTTGTATCAAAGGACTGGACATCAAAATTAAGCTTTGCAATGCATTTGTCAATATTGAGAACACTCCTGTTGATTGGACGGACATGAACTTTGGGAGAGGATTGCTGTGGGGAAGGCATTTTCTCCAAATTTGTGGAAGAATGGATTTGCTGCCTTGGTTTCCATTTTTCTTCAGAGATTTTTTGAAATGACATGATTTATTCCACTGATGTTGCCTTTGCAAACAAGGAGCTGATTGAGAATGAATAAAAACAAATTTGAAGAAGATGATAAGACCAAAATCAAAATAGTAGAAGTACAACCTGAGACAAGAGCCATATGAACTAACAATTTGTGCAACTTTATCCTAGTGTGGTCTCTCTGATCAAGCTGTTGAAATCATAACCCAAACATGATTTTTGCGGTCACAGAATGCTTTCTGCTTTGTTTGGAAGCTTGAAAAGGAATTATAATTTTTTTGTCATAGAATTTTTTCAGAATTTTTATAATCAACTAGAGGGAACTGGAATTTGTGATAGCCAGGTTTGTAAAAAATTTTCCAAAGCAATTGTATTCCATCTGCAAAGAGCATGTAAATCAAAATGACCCACCATAGCCAAGTATGTGCCAACATGTACCAACAATAAGAACATCATAAATGAAGATCAAGAAAATATAGAAAGCTATTAATTTGTAAGCAAATTTGGCAGGGAATGTGGCAGTGTTGAGCATGAAGAACACAACTGAGGTGAAAGTAAATTGCACTCTGTTGAAGACCCAGCTACTGCATTTTGTCCATTTATTCAAAAAATTGTTGACAAGAGTAGATTTCTGAGGGGTTAAAAAGATTTCATCCTAGACCAATGCAATAAATAGGAATAAACAAATGAATCCTATTTCATGCTTAATACTACACTCTGACTCTGGACTCTGAGCTGACTAGTTTCCCTTAACTTACTTGTAACATGCCCAGGCATCTTCATTGCCCAATATAAGCTTAGTGTAGGAGCTTTTTTATCTGCACATTGATGTCAAGTTTTTATCCATCTCTGAATTAGTTGCATTGGTGGAAGAAGAAGGCTTATCTTGAGTCCTTTTTACATGATGTTTGGAATTTAACTCATTCTTTTGCTTTTGACACTTATCATGATTCTCTGGCTTATGATACACATACAAACCATCAAAGAGACCCTCATGATGCTTATTCTTGGGGAAACAATAGAGAATTTGGCTTTTATAAGGGATAGTGGGGTCAGTTTTTATAATAAAAACTTTCACTACACTTCCTTCCATTTCCTTGTCATCATTGGAAGGCAAAGATCCACCCTCTGAGTCAGATGATGTAGTCACAATTGTGAGATCCATTACATTTCCATATTACTTTTACAAATCCTTGTTCTTTGTTATCAATATGGTCATCTGGGAATTTTTGGTATTAACATCATCCCATTCCTTCTTTATCACCACGTTGTTGTATTTAGTGGTAGTGCAGTCAAGAAGCTGCTTCCAAGTGATAATTGAATCCATTCATTGACTGGCCTCAATCCAGTCTTCAATAATATTAATGTATTTGCTGAATCCATCATTTAGACCAGATTTCAAGGCAACTAGACACTTCTTTATGATTGAGTCACAATTTGCACCCTTGGTAAGGTTTTTTGTTGTGATTATCCTTGATGTACTTAACCAATTTTGAAATAATGATGCCAAAGGAAAGCAAGCATGCTTGACAAATATTTGAATGGAAGATATCAATGCTGACATGGGTATTGGGTTCAATCAAATCAAAACTCATCTTTAGAATTAATTGACCATATTAAATGATGCCATATCCATCCTTTAACACAAAATTCTCCTTCTCCATGAGGATTTAATCCCATTCCTGGTCAGTCAACACATTCCTAATTAGTTGGACAAGGATATTTGAGTCCACTTTTTCATGAAATGGTGTCTTATTGGTATTGATATTGATTGGATCCAGATAAAAAACATATCCATGGAGTTGTTTTGCTATAAGGTGGCAATGCATTATCTTTATCAATGGGAGTTCAGTAAAGATTCAAGACCTGGAATTTCACTTGTACCAAAGTAATATTTGAATATTGAGTCAACAAATCCTTGTGGTTACCAGGTACTCCACTGACCATTGTTGGTGGTACCTTACAACTTACAGGTGACACATGACACTTCTGATACTTTCAACTCTTGAGATCAAGAAATTTCAAAACTTAGAAGTATCCAACTTTGTTGCTTTGAGTCATTGATCCTTTGGTAGTCCCTCAGCATCAATTGTAAAAATCTCAAGCCCTTGCTTTGTTGCTGGGATAAATGGAGCACTCAACAGATTCCAAATGTAATCTGTTGCTCCATCAGTGCCTCCTGCACCTCCCCCATTTCTATAAATTGCCTAGGGATATGAAAGGATATCACAGAGAATGGCAGTATTATCTGCTTGACTTTTATGGATTGGGATTCTATTTGGGTCCATGTTAAATTGAACAAGTCAATTTCTAGATGAAGCATGAGCATCTGCTATGATGTTGTCATACTGTTTTGGGATCAGTATTGTGCTTCTTCTTATCCTTGACATTAAGATGCAAAAGGAAGGTAAATTCAGTTGAATGGGATTTTGAATGAGCCAAATGAATATATTGAATTGTTATTTGAATCAAAAATCAAAAGATCAAATGCAATATCAAATTGAAAGTGAATAATGTGTCCAAAGAGTAATCCAATTCAATTCATCAGTAGAAACAAAAGATACCATGTTGTTGAAGAAATTGTCAACACAAAAGGGATCAAATCAAATTTGAAGATTGTCCTAAACAAAACTGGGTGATAAATCAATTGGTGTCTTTTGAACTGCTCTATCAAGTGCTTATTATGCTTGATGGAATGTTGGCTGTTGAGTCAGCTGTTCAATCAAATTGCAAGTTGTTATTTTAGATTGCAAAATTTTATATTTCCATTGTTCTTCAAAAAATCTCAAAAACCATTTCATTTTCATGTTAAAACTTTCATAGATTCTCACATTTCTTTACCAATAAGCCTTTCAGGTATTTTTTTGTATCAACAAGAGCTTTTAAAACACAATATATTTGTTGCATCCAAAGTTTCAGACAATAATGATTTATTCAACAGGAAGAAAAAATATTATTATTGAATGTGATAAAAAGGGAAGAGATGAACTAAAAAACAAATTATGGCAATACCCTCAATAGTTTAGTCAACACACATCTCAAATGTTACATCTATCCACAAAAAATATTTGTGGGTGACTGTAGTTAATAATTTTAAAGAAACAATGATCAATTTTCATCAAATAGAATTAAAAGTGGAAGAGTAGAACTGCAACAGAAATTGGTATTTAAGATGTAGATTGCAGCTGCCAAGTTAGAATTTTTGTTGAGGAATACCAATCTTGTGACTTTTTAAATGAAGTTTCCCCTACTAAAACACACCTAAAACACTGCATTTATTCCTATGCTATACTAAACAAAAAGATCATCAACACCAGATCATTTGTGATTGTTTGCTCAAAACAATCATCACTCAATCACCACCCATCACCACATGCCACCAATTTCACCATCATGCTCATTATTTCATTTTCATTCCAATTAAAAAATACAGCTTGCTGCTCCTCCTGGAGCATACTGCAAATTCTATGTTTTTGTATCCCTGATGTTCTCCAAACAAGTTTTTGACTTTTGCTGTTTTATGTAAAAATATTTTT
>JALLOT010002320.1:2717-12998 GCA_036939595.1 Thalassiosira livingstoniorum | reverse complement strand
AAATGACTGCTCTCTCTTGCATCAGACCAACAAAATTACAAGCAGAGATTGACAAAGGTGAAGGATGAAGCAAATTATCTTAGTAATGGCTTTGTTGGACACCTATCATTGCAGGCAAAAGAAATTTCTATGTCATTTTTGTAAGTGATGACATCATCAATGATGGTGTGACAGGTGGTCTTTGATGCCTTAAAAATAAATGTGAAAAATTGAATTTTCTTTGCATGGAAGTCATGTAGAAACCAACCAAACAAGGGATAAATGTTGATTGCAGGTATTATTTTCTTACCAAAAATGATTGGGTGTTGTTTTAGCGATTCTACATTTCATCATTAGGAGATTATTGATTTTTGTTGTACTATCTCATTTCCATTGTCAAGCTTTGTTTGTTGCTTGCTCCCTTAATGCTAAATTGGCCAAAAAAAATATCCCCGTGCAACCTTAAAAATAAGTACTTTTTTGTTAACCACAATCCCACCCCACCATGAAATTGCTTAAAAAGAATATTAAATAAATTTAGGAAAAGATATTCATTTTGACCATGATGCTTTCATCTACTTTGTGACAATAAGAAAATCATGACATGCAATCAATTAAAGTTGCAATAATTTTTATTGTTTGGTCAAGCAATAAATGTCCACTCCATATTTAATAAAATTAGATCTGTTGAACTCAAAAGAAAAAGAAGTCACATTCTTATCAGTAAAATTGTCTGCAATAATTGTTGGGGGTTGTTTCCTGGAAAGTCCCATTTTTTCATAATAATAAATCAATTACAATAAACCAGTCAAGTTTGTTAACTTGACCATGGCAATCACACTCTTAGATATCTAGACATCAATGATAAGCAATTCATCAAATTAAGTTCCCATATGGCTAAGATCAAAAAATGTCAATTCCATTCTTTGTTTCTTTTTAAAAAATTGATGGTGATCACATATCAAAATCAGCAAAATGACATTTGAATTGGTTTTATAATTTACATTCAAAACAATACCTAAAATATCATTTTTAGAGTATTTGAGTTCTATGATTACTTGTGTTGATAAACTGGGATTTTTATTCCATTTGTATTGGAAGAGGTATTATTTTCTTACCTTTCACATCTACTTAACCAATGAATTGCTTTGTTTCAAAAATTCAGTAAATGAGCTTTCACATAGATTCC
Source organism: Thalassiosira livingstoniorum (assembly GCA_036939595.1). Lineage (NCBI taxonomy): Eukaryota > Bacillariophyta > Thalassiosirophyceae > Thalassiosirales > Thalassiosiraceae > Thalassiosira > Thalassiosira livingstoniorum. Next base: position 11,830 of record JALLOT010002320.1, on the reverse strand, counting down.
ACAGATTTTATCCTACACAAAATATAGTTATTTGTAAGTAAATTCTAAATCTATTTTCATACCAACCTACATAATTAAGAAACACGATTTTTTCATATTTTTTTGTGTCTGAATTTGTGATTTATTGTCTTTTGACAAACCATAAAATGACATAAGAATGATTCATTTTTTTGGAATACTGTCAACCCCCCATTTTCATCCTGTTAATAAACTAAATAGCAGATCCAAGAGATTCTCTCTCTAGAAAATGTTGAAAATTGGAGCAAAGTGATTCTTGTGACTAAAGAAATGTCTTGGATAAATCATTAACTTTGCTCTCACTTCATTGTCAGCAATGATCCACCTCTGATGTGGTATTTTGTCCATGGTGGATTTGTCTACAGGTAGACACCAAGAAATCACAAAATAATAGCATATGATCTTCATGATGTGAAGGGTTTGTGGAACTTCATCTGCCATTAGAGTCAAAAAATTGGCATATAATTCAGGAAATGGTAATTGAGATAATATCCAATGAAAAGTACTCATCTCTGGACATTTCAAGAATTTGGCTCCAAAATAGTTATTCCTGGTAGTCCTAACCATATCTTCTCAGAACTATTTCCTGAAAATTATCATATAATTAATAAATGTCCTCTGGTAATCTTGTGTGTTTCGTGAATTGCTTATTTTTGCAGATTCTTAAAATGTCTTGATCAAGACAAAAAAATGTGCAGGTAAAGATTATTTGAAGTAGAAAATTTCCACAAAAAACTACCAATAATTTCATATTTTGATGAATTTTTAGTCCAACATTTCATTCTGATGGTCTATTCAGAGCTCAGAAAATCTGAACAGAGAAAAGATTATAACAAATCATTTGTCTAGCTCTTGTGATGATTGTGGTGGTAAGCAAAAATAATCCATTTGTATGAGAGGAATCAATTTTGGTTGTAATCAAATTATACACAACTGAACCTCTGTTGATCAGGGAAATACCTATGTATCACTTGAACAAAAATTACCCAGAGAACATTCCTAATGAATTCAATCTCCACTGATAGCAATGTTACAAAACATTAAATATTTTATTACTATTTGGTTTGACTTGACATTACCTGCCACATGCAAGCACAGATATGTTGCATCAGCTACTATTATGAATCTCATAATATTGTCAAAGCTATTAGCAAAGGGTCTTTTTATGATACCAATCATGGAATATCAAGCTCTTGTGGAAACTGACAATTACAAGTCAAAAAGAGGGTTTTTTAGTTTATGCGGCAAACTGAAAACCAATTTGCTCCCAATGCATTAATATTATGCTATTTTTTTCATTTCATTGTTGCTTTGCTTTGTTTCTACCTACATAACAATATCAATGTTGACAACATTTCAGCTCAAAACAACACTAGCTTCAATTGAAACATCAAAATAATTCATGAGCACAATTACAACAAAAGTGCCTATCAAGCACCATTTCAATAAGGATTGGACCAATCAGGACAGACCCATTGTTGCAATTTTTGATCAATGTTCTGCATGACCACCAATTTACTTCTGTAAATAACAGATTTTTTTGCCTTGATACTAGTAACATTGGAGTTGCTTAGTAGGAATTGGTCTTTCTTGGACGATAAGCACACAAAATTGATGCTGTAATCCAGGCAATAATAATAGTTACACCAGTATTTAATATGGTGATGTTGTTATTGCTGACTGCTTATCCTTTTAACCTTCAAAAACATATTTACTGGCACATCAATATTAAAACAAAGATATAGAAACCTTTGTGTCTGTCATTTTTTTAGTACATTAATTGATGGTCTTGGTTAGCAATTCAATAATATATTTTTGTAAAGATAATATATTATGTGTTCAGAAATGTTCCAATACTTTTATAGGAGCATTATTTTTCACTTCTTTGTGACAAAGCATTGTTGTTATGGAATCCCATGGTAGACACCTTAAGGTATGCCAAGGAGTTCCACAAATTGATGATAGCTCAATCTGATGGTTAAAATATACCATACTAAGCTCTGTTCTGCTCTGATCTCAAAGGCAGCTCCAAGGTATTGTACTTATTTAGGGTATGGTAATATAAAATTTGGTCATTTCTTTTTCCCTTAATCAAATTTACATTTCATATGCCAAAAACAATGCATGCAAAATCAGGACCAAATTTATGATCAATCTTAAAAGATCTTCAATAATCCAGAATAATCCAATATTTAGGCAATACATTACATTGCATTGAATTCTTCACTATATTACTCCTACTCCGTCAAAGCTCGCCGGCCAGGAATGCCGGGAGCAAGTACAACAATACCACTCACTACACCTATTGCCACATAAGGCCACAGAGAAGCATGAAGACATTATCGGAAACCGGTGCTCTATGTCTGCCTTTGCGGGTACAGACGGGGACATTTCGACATACCACGAGCTACAACAATCTACACGAGTACCTGCCTAACGAGTACATACGATTAGACAACGAGAACACGTAAAAAACAAGAGACAAATTCCACGTCTTCTATTCATGTCTGAGTACTAGCGCCTGGTAGCGCTTTTGTCTTCATTTTTCTGTGGCACCGGTTCATCCATCCATCCATTTTCCCCACTGTCAAACCCACTGTCAAACCCACACCAAAAACCTGAAACAACACCAAACCCGCTTGCTTCCCCACGCCACATACCACACCACATACCATACCATAAGTACCACCAACCCACAATTAGCCCACGCACAATTGGTTTTGTCTCCACAACATCAAGAGACACAATCTGAGACAATTCCACACACCGAGAGATTGCTGCAGCCATCATTTTGTAAAGGCCACAACCCACAACAATTAACCCACAACCCAAACCTCCCACAAATAATTGTTTCTGGTTGCTGATTGCACAAACACTCATCAAGCTGAACACAGATCAAGACCTAAGCTGACTCAAACCAAGCATTTACAAGATTGTTCACTTTTTGCAAGAATGGATTCCAGCAACCACAGCAGCGACTACAAGGAATACAAATCCAGCCTCAAGTCCGCCATGGCCCACGCTGCCGCGGACGATGAAGAAAGCCTCCTCTCGGAAGTGTTGGCGTCCACCAGGGCACGAAGGAGCACAATGAGCGCAATGAGCAGGGCATCGACGCACTCCCTTGTCTCTACTCATTCGGTCCCCACCGTTCGAAAGTCTGCCACTGACATTGCCGATAACGACAGCGATGACGACGACAACGACGACAACGATAGCAAAGGCGCCATTATGAAAATCTTCGGTGTGCTCGATGAGAGTTCCCGTACCTCCCACCCATCCCCCCAGGACAACGACGAAGAAAGCCAAAGCCACATGTCCGAATCCTTCTTCACCGCCCACATGAAACAACGTCGAAAGAGCCGAAAGAGCAGTGCATCGACGATGGAATCCAGAAAGAGCAATGTGAGCAATGTTGGTAATCTCAGCCCCACATTGACTGCTGGTTATCAACAGAATCTGAGCCCCACACTGACTGCTGGGTCAAGACAGTCAAGACAATCCATCTCCGCACTCTCGGCTGCCTCTTTCCACTCCGCCATGTCGGCAATGTCGGCAATGGATGGGTCCAAGAGTACCATGTATCTGGGGGACATCGTGGGGGATGAGGAGAGTTTGATTCGACCGGAGGTTGTTCCTGACGAAAGGGAAGTTGTAGACGAAACAGAGGAAGTTGTCGACGAAGATGATGCGTGCATCGACAGCGACGAAGACGGAGAGGGCATCGTCCCCGCCCACATTTCTCGAAAGAGCAGCACTGCCTCCTTGGGGGATGTCTCGGCATTGAGCGATTTGTACTTTGACATTGACGATGATGAGGAGAGTCTCACGGGTGGTCCTGGTGCACCGGCACGACGAAGTTCCAAGGCCTCGGCATCACAACTCCAACACCTCCAACAACTCCATCCACTGCAACACCGACGATCCTCTTCTTCACGAGGGTTGGAACCGCCAGAACAGCAGGGGGAAAAATCCATCAACGACTATTCTCAAAAGCGGGCCAAGATTCTATTGGAGTATTTTTCGGCGTTGGAGAATGATTTGGACGATTCGTCTCACGAGTTGGAGGAAGATGGTGTCGATGGGGCAGGTGGACGTGAGCACGAGGCAGACGAGGGACATGAGGGACATGAGGGACATGAGGGACATGAGGAAGGCGAGGGAGACGTCGAAGGGGGCGTGAGCAGGGAAGGAGCCGACTCCACCATCGATCATTCCCACGAAGCCTCCAAGATATTGACTCGGTTCGTCTCTGCGGCTGCCGACCATTCCTCCAAGTCCGGCCAGTCGGGTGCGTCCCTCCGAGACCACGTCTCCGTCGCCTCCGGAGCGGCCCTCTCGGATTCCTCTCCCGTCAAGTCGGTGTCCGTCCCGCGGGTGTCGGACTTTACATTGCGTTCTCCCAAGGAGCCCAAGGGAGTCAACGCAAAACAAGGACAGGGAGGTCAGGGAGGACCAAGGAGAAAAACGAGGACCGCCAAGCGCCTCTCGAGGGGTTCCACCCCGGACGGGACTCGTCACAGCCATCGCCTCTTGAGCGAAGTCAGCCTCGAATCGGACGACGACGATGATGATACCGATTATGGAATTCTCCAAGAGTGCTTTTACGACACCGACGAAGAAGACGAAGAGAGCACCGCCGGCCTCACTGGTCTTTCCGGTCTTTCCATGTTTCGGGATTGCAAATCGGTGGGATCTGCCGTATCGTTCCAATGCGGTAGGAACACTAGACACACGAGGCAAGCGAATAAAACGAACAAAGCAAAACAAGAACGAGTCTGCCAGTCTCCGCTGGAACTTCATCTCGCCTCCTCCCACGAGGGTGATGCCCCCAGCGTCGCCGGTTCGTCCACTTCATCTCCCTCGTGCATCGCTCCGTCCTCTTCTCCCGTCTTATCTCGTGGATCGGACCCTTCGGGAATGAAAGTGGATCAATATTACGATTGTCAGTCGTTGGGCTATTCCATATCAGCCATGCCAGGACAGAAGAAGCGCAAGAAGAGAGGTTATGCTTCTTCTTCCAGTTCGCCTAGTTTGCCTTTTTCGCCTTCTTCGAGTGCACTGATGCACACGCTGTACAATACCAAGTACAATACCAAGTGCCGACAATTCCTCCTTGTGGTCATGGGACTCATTGTCGTTTGCGCTTTGGTCAGTCCGCTTGTCACCATCATTGTGAATTTTTCAAAGTATGACAACCATGTTCGGGCGGAGAGTGAGAGCAGTGAGAGCGAGAGTGCCATTGATGATGATTATCAAGATGATGATTATCTAGAGAGAGCATTCGCTCCTGATACTGTCAATTTTGACGTGCCCCCCAAGGAGGAGTTTGAATCCATGTCATTGGAGGACATGATGTCAAGTCGAGCCGGGGAACTGAGTCCCTCCACGGATCATACTGAGGACCAACCTACCCAACCATCCCCACCCTCCTCCACTGTTGGTGAAATCGAAGTCACCCCCCTCCAACACACCACCGCCACTCCCAACCCCATACCAACACCCACCGACCACCGAGCCATCAACTACATCAAATCCAAATTCAAACCCATATGGTTCGACCACACCCACGATTGGAACGGGAGGACCTACACCGACGCCGTGGAATTCTGCGCCAAGAAGGATTCTCGCATCGTTTGTCCGTATCAGGCGTATTGTCCCCAAGGACCTCTTGGGACGCCGAATGGAGGGTTTCGAAAGGGGCACGAGACCGAAACCGGTCCGGTGGAGATGTGGGCTCCCGTCTTTGATGGGCCGAATGCGTGGGTGTCGATTGGATCGGAGAATACGTGCCTTCGACACAGTGCCGTGCATGGGTCTCCTCCGAAATGGGGCATTACGGGAGAGGGAGACGAGAGCTTCACTCAATATGTCATGTGTTGCAATGATCCCACTCACGAAAGCAGCAAAGAGAGACGGATGAGGTTGGCCAAAGTGCAGCGTTTGCCGGAGAATCAACGACCGCCCGAGCCAAAGCCCGTGGTGCAGCCCAAAGACAATGTCGCCACCACCCACCAAGAACAAACGGTGTTGAACGACTACCACCCCATTTGGTTCGGAAGACAGCACGGCTACACCGGATCGACGCACGACGAAGCGGCCAATTTCTGCGAAAGTGTGGGGGACATGTCGCTCTGTCCCGTGGAGGCCTATTGTCCCAACGGGTTGACCACCGCCAAACGACCATTATTTTTGAAAAAGGACGGATTCGATGGAGATCAATGGGCCCCCGTCGATGGGTCGAATGCATGGGTATCCATCGGAAAGAAACGTTCCAAGACGTGTCGCACCTACGAGGAGTTGAATGGAGGCAAGTCCCCCTCCTGGGGTGCCCATGGATCACGGGTCGAAATGAAGCAACACGTCCTGTGTTGTGCCAAACAAGAGCACAAACTCCAACACGCCGCCGTGGGACAACGGTTCCAACCCGTGTGGGCCGGAGAAAAACAGGGATGGAAGGGGGGATCCCACGATGACGCTCGGGAGTTTTGCAATCACATGGGTGGAAGGTCGTTGTGCCCCGTCGAGGGATACTGTCCCCGGGGATCGGGCAAGCCGGTGATTGGGGGGCACATTACCGATTTCAATTCGGGGGGAGAGCAGTGGGCTCCCGTGCAAGGGGCGAATGAATGGGTGTTGATTGGGCGAAAGAATGGGAATAGTTTGACGACATGTTTGACGCATAGGCAGTTGGAAGGGGAGCAGCCGGAATGGGGGTTGAGTAATGATAGAGCGGATGCGAAGAGGCATATTATGTGCTGCTCTTCATGATTGAGAGGGTGGTATAGGAAAAAGGCTAGATTGTTAACAAAGATGTAATAATATATCAACTGTTATAAACCATCTATCTACTACAATATCAATCTTTTTGCATGTGGTATGGTCAAAATGAGACATAATTAAGTAATGTCTGCTAACAAATAGATGGGCGGTTGACTTTGGTGCACCTTCTTCATTAGTAGGAGAAAATTATAACGCTTTCTTTCTATCTTCTTTAGTCTCTATTAAGTATTGTAGTGCAATGCAATAACAAGTGCACACTACCTGGATTCTATTGTTTCTACCAATTCCAAAACTGTGGGACAGGTTCCAAAAAACATTGTAAACAGACATGTTTTTGCTCTCAGATTTTCGCCATTTCAATCTCCACTCACATTTGCCACATAAAAAAATACTATGGTATCTATGGTATGTATTCTACTTACATGGAAGATGATGCCATGATGTGGTATTGTGCTATGGTACAATATTACTCCAATCACATTTGCTCTCATTTCCCCTCACATTTACCATTTACATGACATGCATGACAGGTGACAGATGGCAGCAAGAAGCATAAGTGCACTTTCACATTTTTTCATTCTATCAAGCACCACCCACATTGCCATAATAATTTTACCATAATATCTTAATTTGACTGGAAGATATTACTCCTACTAAACATAATCCTTGGGAATTGAACCTCAACCATGAGCCGTGACCTGATGTATGTGAGGGTGCCAGCGAGCACTCGTTACAAAAATGCACCAATTGAAAAAAGAAGTGTGAAGTTAACTTTGTTTTTCTTAAATGGGAGTGGCTGCGACGCCGAGGGGCGAAAATTGTTTCGAGATCCAAGACACGTAGCATTGTGGTGTTGGTCAATCAAGGTTCCAAACAAGGAGCTTTGGCAGATGGGGGTCAGTGACGACAGAAAAAAATGTCAGTTGACAATTGATATTAAGTCCGAAGATGGAATTGAACCTGATGACACTGGTTTGTGGTGGAGGATTATGGGGTTCTGTTACACCAACGGCACTCAATTCTCATACTTGATGGAATCTTTCCATGTGCAGGGCGAATTGGACCAGGGTGATGACGGATACAGAGTAATTCGATATGATCAGATAGATCTTGGGGTAGCAGATTTGCTGCAAGAAAAGTCGATTCAGCACCTTACTGATGTTTAGAATGGAAAACTTATTTAGTATTGGTACAAAAAAACGAGGATTTAATGGAAAGTATCATGTTTTTTGGGAGGGAGAGTTTTAAATTGTCGACAAAGAGTTAGATACAATTTGTCTGTCAAATATAGATTTTGACAAAGGAGTGATGCATCTGTTTCAAATGATAAATAATATTCAAATATAGGCAGGAGCTAGAGCCATGTTTACCATTACCAGTAATTTGCCTGGTAAAAGGTAATTGACCCGGTAAATCTAGTCTTTGCTGGGGTATGGTAATTACACTTTACCAGGGGTAAATCAAGAATTTACCCTCCTTGTTTACCATGGTAAATGACACTTTTACCTCCATCATTTTCCATCTACCATATTCTGCAATCACAAAAAATCATCCAAATCTATTGATGTACTTCATCTTTGTGTCAGTTAATGCTATGAATTCCAATGTTCGGAGTAAAAACAAGTATAAAGACATTGTTGTTTGACAAAAAGTAAGTTATCTCATAAAAAATTACTGTTATGTTTATTGTTGGTGTTTATGTCCATTTACCCTCATTTTTACTCATTTACCCTTATTTACATTGTTTAGCATTTACAAATGTAATTTTGGAGCTGAGTAATTACCCGGTAATTACCTGGTATTTTTTATTTACCAGGTAATTACCAGGTAATTAACCAGGGTAATGGAAAATGGACCTGGTGAGGGTAAAGGATAAATAGGTAATTGTGGCTCTAGGGCAGGGGGATCGAGCTCACTTAAAATCTGGTTTTATTTGGATTCATTTTTAGTTAGTGTCTGCACTAAACCATGTTTCTGCCTTAAAATTCTTGATATTCTCAAATCAATTATGAATACCAATATAAACTAAACAATCACCACACAAAAATTGGGCATGTATGGAAAATTGCTGGCTGTAATAGAAGAACTTTGTCATAACTGTAAGATTGAGTTTTTTATTTGGTGCCATTCACTATCATCTTCAAAATGTTTCTTGCAACATGTGTGCACTACCAATCTAGTGTAGCAACTGGAACCATTACAATAATTTCCTCTCCCATCCATCAATCCTGTTGGACACAGGGAGTAGTCGCCTGAAAAATGTAATGTAATATATTGATTGTGTCCTTCAACAGAGATAAACCCCCTCTATT
>JALLOT010002319.1:0-13000 GCA_036939595.1 Thalassiosira livingstoniorum | reverse complement strand
ACATACATACATACATACATACTTACATACATACAACATAAGTAGTTATTGTACATGCATATGAATCATTTAAAATTGTACAAAGCTTTCTCACAAAATCAAACTTGACTCGCCAAAAAATCTTCTGCTACAATCAAGATAGTAGATAGAGCACGTGCCTTGTTACTACTATATTATGGTAGTACTTACACAGTAAGTACTTACGTAAAAATCGAATGTGCGCAATGAGTGCGCTGTAGGCAAGCAACAAAAAAAGAGTAAAAAAGTCAGAAAAAAGTCATAAGTATTGTATTGTTTTTATCTGTTCCATAAAAATGGCTATTTGCCTAATTTTGCTGTTCTGCACAAAATTGGCTTTTTTTTGTACCGGTGTCTATTCCGGAGTCTACGGATGTTGACGGATGATCACCAATACCAGCTTGACAATGGCACAAGCCGACAAACCTCTTCACCGTGGCAGATGCCATTGATTGTCTTAGAAGTGATAACTATGTGATTGTGTTGCAAAGATGTAGACTAGACTAACCCTCTACAGCCGTTGCGCATTGAACAGCATCGATCAGTCAGCTATTAACTAAGAACAAGCTAACTAGACTACAGCATCGGATGGCACCATCCCCCAACAATGGCAACCATTTCGACTGTGTTGTCATCCGTTTTTGATTGGACAAAGCACACCAGTATTCGGTCATGGTCCAATGTCATTGCCTTCTATGTTGGTGCCGGCGGCGTGTCTCTATGACAAATGCGCAACATTTGTTGCCATTTTGGCAGAAATGGGATTTTACACTGCCATTTTGGTGGTGAAGACATGCTGTTAGACCCAGGGTATAATACATCATTGAAAAGGTAATATTGAGAACAAACCAAATTGGATAGTGAGAAATTTGTACAACAAACACAGTCCTTAATCACGCCAGAATATCAAAATAGCCATTTTTTACAAAACAGAGGGAAAACTAAGTACTGTAAGTATTCCTCTCTCTCTCTCTCTCTCTAGAGTAAAGAGCTGTAGAGATACTACTTTTTAGGAGTAGTAAATTATGGTAGTAAGTACTAAAAAATAGGAGTAAAAAATATTATTTACTCCTACTATGTAATAATAGTAGAAAGCTGCAAGAGTCATAGACCACATGATTAATGTGATAGTAGTACTTTTTAATAAAATGTGACATTTTAGTTCTTGTGACTTCATGACTTTTGAAAATCCATGGTCCATTTTAGTTGAGTGTCATGTGACTACCTAGTCGTTTTTGAAGAAAATAACAGATAAAAAAATTGTCACGTGATTTTTAGCCATGTACTAATTTTCTGGAATGGGGTTTCCCCTTCCATTTTTGGAATGATTTTTTCCTTTTGGTGGGAATTTTTGGAGAGATTTTTCTTCCAGTTCCTTCTATCAAAAATCCTTCAACCAAAAAAGCACATAACCTCACCACTTGAATTGTTGTGCTTTTCTCTTTTCTTTTCATATTTTCTAACACTTAGGGTGCATCTAAGTAAGTACATAATAAGTAAGAATTATTTAGTGTACCAAAATAGTATGAGTATGATATTGTACCATGCATACTACCTATCTACTTAGCTACAAAAAAATGATATTTGAAAGTACCAATTCTTAGTTACAACTCTACACACAATGGCCATCACCACCCTGCAATGAATGATGGACCTGCTCACCACAACTAAAGATATAGCAGAAACAGATGCCTTAAATTTAGTTATTTGAAATTGAGCAGTGTAGCCATCAACATCAGTACAATTAAAATGTATTAGTGACTTAGACAACAGCACTATGTACAGCAACAGCCAAGTGCAACACATTTCAAAAGTGGCTTCAGCCAACAATTTTTCACCAGAATGGTGTCCACTAAAAAGGATCATTGGCTGTTTCCAACAAAACCAAATACATAGTTTGCTGTATATGGTTGATAGATGTTATTTTATTTGTTGTTTGTGACAGCAGAGGTGTTGCCGACATCTGCATGTAACATTTGCTGCCACCATGTTGGTGATGTCATTTTCATCATTGTGGATCACTGGAGTCTCATCACAAATGAAAAATTTCAATTACATGTGGATAGATTCTTCTGTTTCTCCTTTTTCTGTGGAAGGATTTTTTCAGTTTTTGGAAGGATTTTTTTCTTCCGGAAGGAACTGGGAATGAAAAAGATTTACATCCATCTGGAAGGTTTTTTCTCCTGGGAGGATTTTTTCCTTCCAAAAACCCTTCCAATAAATTCAAAAACCATTCCACGACAAAGTCACGTGATTCATGGTGATATTTTGTGGAAGAAAACAAATCAAGCTCAAATTAAACAGTTCGAAAAAACTTTCTATGTATTCTCTTAATTTTTCTTGATTTACAAAAAATAATAATCATAGAAGAGCTCAATGTCACATCAATATCGTGATATTTGAGTCTTGCTGGTGTTGGTAAGACCCTAAGAAAGTTTAGGAAAGTTTCATACTCCAGGTAGTTCTAGAGAGGTAGGTAAGCAGGTACAAAGTAATACTCGTAATAATATTATGTTTATTATCATACTCGTAACTAACACCATTACTCCTACTCCTAATATTTTTTTGTGATAGACCGTTAGATTATTTTTATGAAGTATGTATCTGTATGTAAGTATGTATGCAGGAGTATGGTCTAGTATGGTATGGTACATACAGTAATAAGTACTACTAGTAGATAGAGATGATAATCTATGATAGGAGTAATAATATTATTATTATGATGATAAGGTAAAAGTAGTAGTAGGTACTTATCTAGGTAGGTGTCCCTTTTAAACGCTCCTTGCTTTGGTTGTTTTGTAGGAGTAGGTCCTAAGTTGGTATCCGTTTTTTATTTTTTGTTGCCAAATTTGTCAGAACAAAAGGGACATTTGGTAGCAGGGCCAGAATCAGATGCAAGAAGAAGGTTTTCGTAACTTAGGTACTCCTACTTACGAGCTTGTTTTGGCCATGCCAAACATTTGGATATCCCCTGGATATCCCCTAAGTACTTTAGGTATCTACTAGAGGATACCTCATGAGCCAGAATGTCAGATGAAACATCCAAAAAAAGAGATTGATAGACATTCTCCGTCCCCCATCCCAAGCTCAATAATAGAAAAATGGAACACTCGCAAATACAACCAACAGCAGCGACGCCACCCGCAGAAAAACTGGCGGAACCATCCAAACAACCACCCAAAAAGAAACTTGGACTGTCCACCATTTTCGCACTTCTCATTGCATGCTTTGTTTTGAATACGATTGCGACGATTCGCCAATGGCGTCTTGTTTCTTCTTCGGAGATTTTGGAGGTTTCGCATCATTCGCGCCATTCGCGTCATTCGCCGCACCGCCAGAGACAGCAGAGACAGCAGAGACAGCAGCAGCGTGGTCAGAATCAGCAGCGGAGGCACCGCCAGATGCAGGAGGAGCACCTGGATGGTCAACACAGCGAGCGGGACCAACAGCTCCGTCATGAGCGATTGACTGACTCTAAGAGTAGTAGCCGGCACTTACAGCAAAAGAGTCAACGAGGCGAGGAACCAGCACTTGAGAAACAGGAGCATGAAAGCAATGAAAGTGACAATCAAAACAATAAACAACAACCTACTGCTGTGAGCAAAAAAGCGCAATTCAACTTCGAAAAATGGAAGAAGATCGAGGAAGAAAAAGAGAACAAATATTATGAGGCAGAAGAAGAAGATGATGGATATAATTATGAATATGACGATGACTATTTATTTGATGTTAACCAAGTTCCATACTATCTTCAAGGAAAGGACATGGGACGGATACTTCAAAAATTGCACGCATCGAAAGAACAAAATTTGGAACAGAAAAAAATTGTGATCAGTCGTAAAGAAATCATGGGCGAGATTGTCCACAGTCCTGTAGAGTCTATGATGGAAGACGGGAAGAAGGATAGCACACGACAGTTGAACAAACGCACGGACAACAATGATGAGAGCAGCTTTCATCTCCAAACATATGCCCTCCCGCATTACATACATCAAATGACACGAAATCACGACAGCGTCTTCCTGGGGGATGATCCAACCTACACTAACATCTACGGAGAGCCTGACAATCGTGTCATATCCGTATTGGGAAGACATAGTCGCTACATTCAATGGTTGGATGTCATGACGGGTGAATCAGGGAGGGAGAGGACGAAAGGATTAGATCCTGCCGGTTGGCCTTTGGATGATTTGAATCATGTGAATGCCGTACTGGTCGATGTAATAGAAGGGGTCGGAGATGAGAAGCAGCACCAAATAACCAATAGAAAGAGCAGCAGAAAGAGAAAAGAGATTTGGGTCCCATGTGGGTTTCACGNATGTGGGTTTCACGGAGATGAAGTAAATAATGAGACGTCCACTTCCTACACACGAATCATTGATGTTGACACACTAACCACCCGCGCGGGTCCCAAACTACCCCATACTACAGCAACACAAGGAGGAGGAGGAGCCTGCGTTGCCACGGCACTTCAAATTCTACCCGATGAACCACCCATGATTTGCATGTTCTCCGGAACGCGGGGAACTCATGATGCCGGCTACTTTTTACCCCAAACGGCATGTTACGACCGACTTCGAAGCAAGTGGTGGGATCCCTTTGGTAATTTGCCGTATGGAATGGACCACGCCAATTTGGTGGTGGTTCCCCCGAATCGATGTCGGGATGGCAGAGAGAATGAACCAGCAAAGATATTGATTTTTAATTTCCGAACGAAGCCATACGGAGATTGCCATCCTGAGTTTTTGGCGTACGATTTACCAAAGAGTGGGTGGACATTGGAACAACTTCAAAAGAATGAGGAAACTTTTGGCGAAAGAGAAGGGGAGTGGTACGCATATCACGTCACAACGGACCTGACATTACCTCAAAATATCCCACGAGATGCGAGTGGAATAGTGGTTGCAAACAACGGGCGTACCGTATTAAATTTTGCGGGGACAGCTCACAAAATGGTAACGGAATACGATGAGGAGTCGAACAAAATGGTGCAAAAGAGAAAAAGAGTGAGATTTTCAATGATTCGTGCCTTTGATGTGTGCACCAAAACATGGACACAAGTTGGTGACATCGGGCTTGGTACTTTGGCAATACAATCGGCGGGAAGTGAAAAATTGCAGGTTGCGATAACGGTGGGTGGGGAGGCGCCAACGGAGAAGTTTAACAGTCCATTTTGTTTTGTGAGCCGGCTGGACAGTAGTAGTGATGCTGGGAAGTTTAGGATTGATAATCAGCACAAGGTTGTGGAATACATTGGAGTTTAATTTCTATGTCATCGTCTAGGTTTTTGAAGTCTTTCAAAATATCCGTGGGTACGTCCATAAGTGGTTTGAAAAGTATTCCTTGAAATGGAACTAAAAGTCTTACAATTGTTTCAGTGTATCTTCTTGCTTGAAAGGGCCCTTCGTCCCATTTGGTTGTCTTTCAGCAAGGAGAACCGCTGGATTTCCAAAGAGCATCTTGCTTGAAGGCATTCGTAACAGGAGACAATACCTTTCTGCTGGGATCAGTTTCAGCCATGTTTCAAGCCATGAAATTAGTGGTCTCATCTTATCTCTCGTGAATTCAATGTGTAGCTAACTTATCCCAGTTACTCAAAGAGGAAGGAATTCGATTTTTCTGGGCACGAATCAGAAACAACTGTGTTGTCCCGCATTTCTTTCTCAAAAAAATCGGGGGAGTTGCTCCACGTGCTCCCAACCCAATCCATGTATTTTGTTCTAGCAATAAGTATTATGTTTTACAGATTGCCTGCGTTTTATCAACCAACTATACCATAAAAATTGTTACAAAAAAGACACTACTCAAAATAGTAAATTTCTGAAAGAAAAAGTGAACACCTAGACTTTCATTGAAAAGAAATGGAAGTGAAAAAAAAATCCCTTGAAATTCGATTTCGTCTAAAAAATATTCATACTTGCATTCCAAAAATTCTGGACTTCCTTGTTCATTGTTAAAA
Organism: Thalassiosira livingstoniorum; assembly: GCA_036939595.1. NCBI lineage: Eukaryota > Bacillariophyta > Thalassiosirophyceae > Thalassiosirales > Thalassiosiraceae > Thalassiosira > Thalassiosira livingstoniorum. Next base: position 7,023 of record JALLOT010002319.1, on the reverse strand, counting down.
ATACCTCGTGTAAAAATGGAAAAGTTTTTTTTGTTCCTACATAAGTATTTGGATTTACATAAAAAATAATAGTCCAATGAAAGGACAAATGTCAATTATATCCCGTGTATATTGGAAGCACCTGGATGAATAGAAGGCTAGCTATGAGGTTCTCCCTCACTCAACCTGCAGGATCATTTGAGAGGAAATTGAAGTGATGCTACAATGTAAAGTTTGAAGTCAAGAAGATGATTTGGAAACAAAGCATTGTTGGGCTTTCCCTACGCCAAAATGTGTTGAATGAGCACAGTGATATGACTAAAGGACCCAGAAAGGAACCTTGTAAGACTCAATTTTTATATGTATATACTCCAAATAAAATGAATGTGTGAAAAGAGCTTTGCAGGGTCAACCTCGTCAACCAGTGTTCAGCTAAGCTGGCTTGAAGATTTACAAATCTTAGGGGTGCCTTACAGATCAAGGCTGCATGGTGTCTACGTCATACACCTGCATGCATTTCATAAAATTTTTGGGAGTGTGTGAGAGAGGTAAGTGTCAAAATGAGTAATAATCTTCTCTCATTTGATTTTGAAGAAGTGAAAAAGAGCTGTTGAGGTAAAAGACTTACAGAGTTATTTGGAGAAATATCTAGAACTTTGGTGTAACTAGAAGTGTACACATAATTTAATGTCGCAGTGAAAGGGTGGTATCGATGCATGCATTGGGTGAGGGAACAAGAGTTCAACAAAAAATCAAAAAAATATTGTAAAAACCAGTACTAAGTGAAAAATCACATATGGTTCTTAAAATGACAATAGACTATGATAAATGATGTTTTTCTCACCTTAGCAAAAACAGTCTTAAAATTGGGAAGAAATATGATGAGGGCTTCAACAATTAACATCCAGAGCAACAGTAGTAAGCCTCAAAGATGGGAATTCATTTACGCTCAGAAAAATAAGGCAGAGTCATCCACAACACCAATTGATATTGGAAAGCACAACCATCAATAGTTAAAAATATCTCCATAGCTATGTGGGAAGATTATGTGATTTTGATTCCCAATATTAGAAGGACTGACCATTTTCTATGAAAGCATGTAAAAGGTATTTTTGATACATTATTTGACTGGGAACTGATTTGGCAACACATCTCCACTATCACAGTGGGTGGTCTATGGTTGGTTGTATCCTAGAAGAAACTAAAAAGTTCTGGAGTCTGATCATTGAGGTGCAAGGAAATCCTTAACATGTATTATTGAGGAAAACTAGCAGTCAATTTGGCAATTATTTGGGTGGGAAAGATATTGTTGGCAATCAAAACATCAATGATGCGCTAAATAGAAGAATTTGAAAACTGACACATACATTTGGTAACTTCATCCAAAAAAATACTGTTAATGTGAACTTCTTGGAGACATTGAGGACAATGATACAGATCCAACATTCAAATCTTCCTATACCAATACTTCTATCTCTGTATGTTGACCCAAAACTCAAAAAAATACTTTCTGATTAATGGATAAAATGCAGGATTAGGAAGGGCTTCAGGAAGTAAATTAATGTGGTGACTGAAAATCATCTAGTGGAATTCTAAGAAAAGTATTTAGACCTAAATTTTGAAAGTTTCCTGGGAAATTCAACATTAATGGATCAAAAGCAGAAGATTTGACTTCTTATATTGGCACTATGCACTGTTTCTTTAATGAACCTGAAAACCATGCAGAGATTATTCCCTGTCAGAAAGCAATTTCAAAGTTTTCCCCTGAAGATTATTTACTATTTTCAGAGTAGTGTGTCTTATGTTGATTTAATTGAGGATATTGATCTGGTTCCTTGTTGTTCTTTCACAAAAATGACCAAGATATGGTCAATATTATGCAAACTTAGAGAAGAGTTGATTTGAATGTCCTCTGAGGTAAGAATTATCCATTAGTACAAATAAATAGTCTTTGCCTAATACTGCATGAAAAAATGTTATGATGTGAGATAAGGTGAACAAGAAGACAATTGAAGAATGCCTAAAATTTCAAAAAGCTGAGTCGAAAAAGGCTGACCTCCTAATAATGACAACAAGTTCTATCAAACCATTATCTTGAGAAAGAGTATGGTGGTCTTTAACCATGAGTATGAGAATTACACCATGATGTAGGCCCTAACTTTGCTTATTTTTGCGATTGGTATTCTACAGTATTCATTCCTGAAAAAATATCAGAATTCAAAATTCCTTGAACCACTACATAGAGTCTGAATTGATGTTTTTGTATAAGTATGCATGTGTTAGATTATGTTTGTAACAAGCCATTGTATTCTCTGTGAACCTAGTTTATATAGTAGAAGTTATTTAAATGAAGTACTTCTACTTAGCATTGATAGACCTAGTAAGCACTCCAGGAAACATCTTGACATAACTATTCCTCAGCACAAGGTTAAAATCCGTCTTTTTATTTACTTAATATTCTATCTATTAATATGTTAAATATATATTGTGCAATCAGTGGAGAATGTCATCAAATATGTGTTTTTTTCTTTTTTCATATCTATTGAAGATATGGATATGTGATGACCCATTGATTATTTTGATTCATAGAGCTCAAAATGACAGAGTGGGGTTTATAATTCTACTTCATTGTTCTCAATCATTCACAAAATTTTGGTGTTGATCATAGATTTGATTCAAACTATCAAGCATTACCAGGAAGTTGTTTCAATCAAACATTTAAAACATTCAAGTGAAACAGTGGCTCATATAAAGATAGAATACATAGTTGATGGGCATATGTAGTAAGAAAAAGGCATGTATAGAGGTACGTTGCTAGTCATAAATCAGGGTGGTGTCTGGTTGCTTACCCTAGTCATCATGATAGAATGGAGCTCGGCCATCATTAGGAATGTCACAGCATTGTAAGACTGTGGTATGGCTGTGAGCCTTTGCCTTCACAATCTAAACAGAACATGGTATGATCAAGGTACACTGAGGAGCTTTGTGTAGAATCAGAAGAAAGAATCATGAAAATTTTGGCTTATAAACTGCAGACAGCAGTAGAAATAGATTGAGTGAAATAGAAAGGTGGATGAAGAGTCATGAAGTTATTGAAGAATGACTAGTTTATCTATACAAAGTGTCACTGATTGAATTAAAGGACACAATCAACAATCAAGTGGGAACGAAAATCAGAAAAAATCACAAGTTTAATGCTACCGCACAGATAAGACGGCCTTCTGACCACCAGAATTTATTTGAAGTTACAAAAATGATTAAAAGGCAAAAGTGACATGCTTAGGAAAGTTTCTGGCTTTGAAATGTGGAGGTGGTTCTATTTTTGTGGGATTGGAAAACATTAGTTTCTGTGCAAATTAGATCATCTAAAGAAGTGATATCAACGAATACATGACAACACTTGTACAAATATCAAATGGCTGTCACAAAACTAAGAAACAAAATCACACTAGTAATTAAAACACAATATCTTAAAAAATGGAACTTTAAAGCATCTTCAAAATAAATTTAACACAGAGAATAACAAAAAATAGAATACTTTCATCATTTGATTTCTAGTTTGTACTCCTATTCAATTACTTTTCATCCAAAATTTTCAACTTGTATTGGTGCCTTTGGTACCTGGAAAAGTTTTTTGTTGTTAGCTTGTATCTGAAAAATAAATAGTAGTCTATGTGTTAAAGTTAAAGGAGATAGCCTAGATAAAACAAAACATCTAAAAACTAGAATCAAGCAAAAAGAAACTTGATTTTGATACTAGATAGAAAATAAGATGGAATATGAAAAAGACAATAGAAAAGAGAAAAAGAAAAGAGCCCGGAAAAGAAAAAACAAAGAGCCTAAAACCAAATCTAGAAAAGAATCTGGTTAAGAGCAAGCAAAGCAATGTGAATCAAAGCACAAAAAATAAGAAGATTGAAAAAATATATGAAAATTAACATAAAATTTGGAAAAGCACAAAAAAGCACCCTTTAAAAAACACAAAGATCTCAAGAAAAACTCAAGAAAACCTGTAATTAATACAAAAAAGTAGAGAAGAATCTCTAGCAGATGACAAAGAAAACAACCTAGAAAGAAAATAGAACAAAATGGTAAAGAACCTAGAAAGATCTTACAAAAGAACCCAGAAAAGAACCTAGAAAAGAACCCAGAAAAGAACCTAGAAAAGAACCTAGAAAAGAACCTAGAAAGGTGCTGTCTGTAGTCATATCAAGATGACATGACAGCCAATTACCTTTTCTAAATGTGATGTTCTAAATGTCAATAAAAACACAACCAATTGAACAATCAAGGGGCAAAAGGACAATACTGTCACCCTCATGAATCTAATCTTCTTGCACATTATGATTGTGTCAGTGAGTTCTGATATTACTTTCTGGTTATTTGTAGCAATTACAGTAACTTAATCATTATAAACTTTAAAAATATGAAGCATATCAGTTCTACATAAAACCCCATAGAAGACAACAACATTATATTAACATGACACAACTTTTTTCATTTTTTGTAAACCAATTTCATCAACACCCCTCAGAGATGGGCCATAGAGAGGCATTTCATCAACATCCACAAATCATTCAAGTATACAGATATACTATTTGGACCATGGTCAACATGGTTGTGTATTAGGATTTTCATAACATTGGCTTTTACATATCATAAATTCTCTCTACTTTCATATCAAAAATGTCATATAAATATGACTTACTTTGCATACAAATACCAAAGGACCTAAAACTTAAAAAAAACTTTTTACCCAGAAAATAGGTAACCTAGAAAATATCCTTGTAAAGAACCTAGAAAAGAACCTAAAAAATAAACTAGAAAAGAACCTAGAAAAGAACCTGAAAAGAAAAACCTAGAAAAGAACCTAGAACAGAACCTGAAAAAAACCTAGGAAAGAAATAGAAAAGAAATAGAATGAACCTAGAAAAGAACCTAGAAAAGAGCATAGAAAAGATTTACAAAAGAAACTAGAAACAAACCTAGGAAAAATGTAGAAACATCATAGAGAAGAACCTAGAAAAGAAATAGAAATGAAATAGAGAAGGATGTAAAAAGGAACCTAGAAAATAACCAAGGAAAAACTCAAAAAAGAACCTACAAAAGAGCCTACAAAAGAACCTAGAAAATAACCTAGAAAATTAATTGATAAGAACCTAAAAAGAAATTTAAAAGAACCTAAAAAGAAATTTTGAAGAACCTACAAGAGAGCCTACACTACAAAGAACCAGAAAAAGAACTACAAAAGTACTTAGAGAAGTACCTAGACAAGAACCTAGCAAGGTGCTAAGAAAGGAACCTAGTAAAGAACATAGAAAAGAACCTACAAAAGGACCTACAAAATACCCTACAAAAGAACCTACAAAAAAACAAATGAAAAAACATGTAAAAGAACCTAGAAAAGAACCCAGAAAAGAACCTACAAAGGAGCCTGCAACTGAACTTTGAAAAGAACCTGAAATAAAAACCTGGAAAAGAAACTAGAAAAGAACCAAGAAAAGAACCTAGAAAAGAACTTAGAAGAGAACTAAAACACTAGGAAAAAAAAACTAGAAGAGAACCCATAATACACATTCAAAAGAAATAAAAAGAAATAGTAAAGAAACCAGAAAAGAGCCTAAAAAAGAAATATGAAAGAAACAAGAAAAGAACCTACAAAAGTACCTTGAAAAGAACCTCCAAAAAAAGAACTACAAATGAACCTACAAAGAACCTACAAAGAACCTACAAAAGAGCCTACAAAAGATCCTACAAAAGAACTTAAAAAGGACCTGGAAAATGTTCTAGTACATTCAGTGATTAACGAAACCTGAAGTGGTGCTTCCTCTGTTTCAAGAAAGTCAGGTAAACATCAGAAATCAAAAGGAACTGCTTTGAATAGGTTGCGAAAGCAGGATTGCATGTGTGTGGAAGCTTTCAGTGCTGTACAAACAATGCCCTGTCTACAGAAATACTTTTCTTTTGAATGTTGATTGTAGTGAGATCATTCCTTGAATGCAGTATCAAGTAGCAATGGCAGTGGGAAGAATCAAATGTACTTCTCTTGAAGGGACTCATTCAAAAAATGATGGGTGCCTCTGAAACTTTGCAGTGGATGTCACTTGAGACTAGACAATATGAGTTTTGGTGATATTTCTTTGCCTCTAGAGGTGACCTAGTACACTCTTGCATGATAAGAAAGCTCACATCCGTGACAAATAATTTGGCCTCCATTTTGATTGTTCTCATTTAGTGGCAAAATAAAAGTTAGAGGCAACCTAGTACACTCTTGCATGATGAGAAAGCTAGCATCCATGATGAATAATTTGGCCTCCATTTTGATTGTTCTCATTTAGTGGCAAAATAAAAGTTTGATGACTTTGAGCATAAAGACTTTGATGGAGCTTTGACACAGGTCATTCTATCATAAATCAAAACTATCTATTGTTCGGGACAATTTCGAATAACCCTCTCAAAAAGAAAGACAAAATTAGAAAGGAGAAAACATTTGTGCCACCTTGTCTCAGTGGAAGGAGTTTTAGTTTCAACAACCAATTGATTGCAGTGGTGTTTAACGGGCCAATTCCTTATGCTATAATATAATTGATTTTCTATTTGCATTAGAACTGAATCTAGTTGAAAGTTGGCTGTGGCCAAGTACTTCTATTTTGATTTGGCCTTTTACATGATTGCGGTGGATTTGAATTTGAAAGATTAAAAGGAAACCATACTAGAAACTCTAGTAGGTACTGCAAAAAGTAAACTAACATGATCACTAATGGTGTAAAATTCATGACAGATTTTGTTCTAAATCTGAACCCATCAATGCCTCGTTCACATTAATCAATTTAGCTTTCACGCAGCATACAAAAATAGAAATCGCCAAGAAATTGTCGTTACCTAGAGACACAACCTTTAAGCTTTAACAAGTGTGCCACCTAAGAAAAGTTGATGTCAATTTATTTGAGTCCATTCATCTCGACCAATTTCGCCAAGCAATCGTCCACGTCAGTATCTTCCAAAGCATCAAATACACTTCCTTTCTCACCGTTAGGCAAGTTA
>JALLOT010002318.1:0-12998 GCA_036939595.1 Thalassiosira livingstoniorum | reverse complement strand
TGAGGTTTGTTTTATTTTTTCGTTTTTTCTCTTACTTTACCACTAGGTAGTAGTATGGTATTGTACCATACTATTTTTAATCATTTTCTTGCTCAGTCTTGCTCTATTTCTTGCTAAAAAAACAGTGATGCGAACCTGGTGCGAACACCTTCAATTAGCCTAAATAGTAGCTAAGGAGGGGTGAGGTGTGTTTGTGTCCTTACATTTTTCTCAGTTTCACATGTAACCATTTTTTGGTGGCCTAGACCTCACCCCTCCTATTATCCTTCATTCCTGTAGTATACTCCTAGGAATTCCTCAGAGCGTTTTGGCGGCGAAGTTATTAATTTGCCTCCTCTTACCAGACAGAGATAATTGTTTTGGAACAAATGATAATTGCAGAATTTTCGTGAAAAAAGGTTTTGCCAACTATTTGATATCAAAATTACTTTGTTGCACTATGGTACTTAGGTAGAGGCCTTGAGTGTGATGTCAATATTTTTTGACATTGATATTTAGCTCTCGTTATCACAAAATCACTGAATAACTAGAAAAAATAAGCAATATCTCATGAAAATGAACTTTGCAAGAAATAGATCATGCATACATCACTTGTGGGATATCTTATCACATGTTGCACGTATTTTTCATATGTGACAGATTTTTGGCAGATGAAGAAGTTTAGTTATATGTACCATAAATACATGGTATCTTCTGGGTATCTCATACAAAAGTATTATTTAGTGAATGACAAAAGGGCTTTTTGAGGCTCAATGCTGGTTGTATATACATGTTATTATGTCACAATCAATAAATATTGCTCCAATGTTATAAAAAATAAGAAGCCAGTTAATTCTGGACTTGCATAAAAGACCAAAGAACTACCAAAATATAGCTATGAGGAACTATATCATATGCAATGCAGATCCAATTTCATAAGGCTCAAATTATAGGTATTTTATTCTATACTTACCAAAATAACAAAATATGTCACCTAGGATTCATCTCATTCAACAGTGTATCACTAGTTGAAAATCTCTAAAACCTACAGGTCAGTATATTTTAGAGTCTGACAAGATTAGGTAGCCATTGTGTTTCTTTAGGTGAATATTGAGTCTTAGAGATAACACACATGATCATTTCAAGAAAAAAATGCTGCATACTGCTTTTGTGCTGTTGCCCTGATTCACTTCAGAGCAACCTTTTATTCCATGGTTGATATTGACAAGCCAGTGTGTTGTCTTTTTCAAAGTCATTTGGTTAATGGTAGAATAGCAAAGTTACCTTGTTGGCACTGCCACTTTATTTCATGAAGCTCCATGCTTCCTTCCCACAATGATCAGTGCTGATGTGGAACCACATGATCATCATTGCTCTTTGACTGAGCATTTCCATGCTTTGAACCATGAATTTAAGTAGTGAATTCCCATGTTGTTATTTGATGCACTTGACATCTCACCAGTGTTTGCTGTTGCAACCAAACATTAGGAAGCTTTCCAAAGTTAGCAGATTCATGTCTGAACTGCTCATTTTCACTCCACTGGCCTCAAACAATACGTTGAAAGAAGAGAAAATGTGTATTATGGTGTCTGGTAACTGGTCCATCGATGTCTTTGATGTGAAATATTAAGGTTCTGTCCATAATTTGCAATGGGCTAAACCAAACTACCAAGCTAGTTTCAAGGACCTCCTCTAACTTGAAAATGCTATTTACCAATTCATCTTCCAATGTTGTCCAAAAACCAAGATTCAAGGACTTGTCCACAATGGAATACTTTTGGATGAGCAACAGAGGAAATGAGTTGAGGTCTGCTTTTTCTAAAAATGGGTGTTTACAATTTGGGCTCAATTACCAGTCTGTAATTGCAACTTCAACTGAAAGGATGGAAACAATGAATCATGGGATATTTTTGAAAGCCTTAATTTCAACTGTGCTACTATCATTGACAAACCATTGTATGATTCACAGTCTACATTGGCTGAGATCTTCAAGGGACTCTTGGGTGGAGGTGGAATATCTGGAAATACAGGCCACATGATGAAATGCTTTTCTAAAATGGTGTTGACATGAAGAATAAAAATGAAACAGGTGCTTTCAATAAAAATTATTACCATAAAAGTGCATAAGTTCTGTTGTTTTACTTTATTTGTTTCTCTAGGTACTGGTGCATGTGCATGCAAGCTGCTAACTGCTAGCTGGATAGGTAGAAAATGTAGTTTAAGTTGTTACAGTAGCATAAGTAGTACTGTTTATAAACAGTATGGACCTACCTTAGTCACTCCATTTTATGGTACAACATGAATACAACATACAAATTTGCTCATGTTGTACCGTTAACCCTTTTTTGTTCTTATCACAAGATCAATACATTCTAATGGAGAATGTATACACATGTATATTTTATATTGGCAAACCAATATTTTTTAATGGCAAAAATAGCTAAAAGTGTGCCTTTTTGTGCTCAAAAGACAAAAAATAATCTTTATGGAACAGATATATGACTGTTCAGAACTAATTACTGGTCACAATATTTTTAAAATGTGTTTTTAACTGATCATGAACAGATGTAGAATGCTGAAATACTGGTTCCTAAAACATACAATATTTGAAGAAAAGTTTTGATTTTAATTATTTCACTTCATACATGAAGATAAGAAGTTTAATAGGAAATTTTGAGGTTGCAATCTTCCATTGACCCAGTTATCAAAACCTCAAATCTGTTGTGTATTACTCCTATCTCCTTATCATGTAAACCCAATATAGTGAGTTCTTTTGGCAATATTTTAATTAGCCCATAACATTATTGGGATTCAATTTTTGGACAAAGTGGACTGCAAATTAAGATTCCTCACCCTAAAAAAAACCATAAAGGGTTTTCCTAGGTGGTTTTCATGTTAAAAATTCATTTTTCATGACATTTCAACAGGGCATGAAAATGAGGAAAAAGACAAGTGGGTTTAACTGCACCATAAGATTGTCCAAAGAATCTTGCCTACCACCCCTCCCCCCACTTCCACAACACAACAGTCCTCTCCCCAAGCCATCAGAGGACCAAACTGCACAGATGGTAGGTGATGAAATGCTTTTGCCGCCTGGAATAACAACAACATTGATGGAATTGAAAAAAAACTTGTGCTCTGAAGGCATGGATGATTAGACCAAAGGAAAGAGTGGGTCTCCTGAGAAGAACAACACACCAAACTCTCCTGCAACTGGCTCTGCAGGGGTTAGTGATGTCACGGATGCTGTTACTTCACCTTGTAGGTCCCCCTGATGACAAGAGACTCCATTTAATTTGCCCAACGAATTTCCAGCCATGTAGCTGAAAGTGAGACATCTTGTGATGGATGAGATGCTGTTTGAAAAAGGCTACATCTCTTAGGAAAAAGAGCCATTTTGGGGAGGCAATGATGAGGATGAAGAAGATTATATAGAGGCAAGTGTGGACGTGATCAGTCCAATTAACAAAGATGGACCGGTCAATGCAGTAGCAGAAGAAGTAGTTCCAGTAGAGTTGACATTGGAGAAGGTGAAGGAGTTGAAAATGAATGATTTGAAGGAAGAACTAAAGAGGAGGAGACACAAGACAAGTGGAAAGAAAGGGGTCCTTCAAGAGTAGCTACAGGAGGTGATTTGAAACAACATGCTCATCGCCGCTTTGGACAAAGTGGAGAAAAAAAAACGCATCAGTGAATGGGCTAGAACCAATGGCATATTAGGATCTCTTGACACCAACTACAGATCCAATTCTGGAGCCTTCCAATGAAAACCCAACAATGAAACCGCCAACAGAAATGGACGGAGGAGCCACCAATAAAAATTTGGATTTGTTGAAAGGATTGAGAGGCCATCATTCACCAGAACAAATGAGGGGACAAAGTTTCATAAGAAAGAACGTAGGTATGAAACGGGCAAAGCTAACAACAGAGAAGAAGCCAGTCAAAAAAAAGAAGGTCACAAGCCCAAGAGAGCTTGGTGGTGTGAACATGGAGTTTGTGGAGAAGTATTTGTTGGATGAAAATAGCCATCTGACTGACTGGCTTAATGCCATTCTCCCCCTAGCTCCGAAGGACAACCTGGAGGCACTGGCAGATATTGATGCATTAGGGAACAAAGTAGATAAGTTCTGTGTCAACAACTGGACAGCATACTCAAACTCCAAAGCTGCCATGGTTAATGCTGGCCAGACAGACCACATTTTTGAAGGCTGGTTCCAGCCATTCACTATGGACAAGATTCGAATGTTTTTGGGGGCCATGATACTTGACAGCCTTAATCCCTCCCCTTGGATCCAACAGAAGTTTGTACCTCAATCAGTAGACAAGGTACAAGGCAATGGTTTTCTCACCTAGCACATTGGACCAAATACGGAGCATTACTGGAAATTCTTTCAATATTTCTTTGGTGTGCAGAATCTTGTCACAGCTCCACCTCCAAAATCAGAGTGTCCAAACCACAAAGTGGATGAGTTCTTTTGCTGGCTAAAGTACATTTGGAAGAAGGCGTTGGTGGCAACCAGACAGAAAAGATGCAGGCAAGATTGGAGTACAAAGGGAGGTGTGGCAAACACAAAAGGCTTGGTGATGGGTTGCAGGGTGATTGCATTGCAGACAATGGCTACACCTTTGACTTCTATTGGAGGAACAAGCCAGTGCCCCAGAAGTGGATTGGCATGGGCCTAATGCCTATACACACCAGTCTCCTCTATATGTTCTGCAACTTTGAAGAACTTTATCACAAGGTGTACATAGACAACCTCTTCAACTCCGTCAACTTTTCTCTTGCAGCCAGACATTGTCCAAAGAAAGTGATGACTCATTGTGTGATAAGGAAGAGCAATTGTGGCATGCCATCTTATGTTGTGCAGGAGGATCTCACTGGGAAGAAGGCAGAAGAGGCAAGAGGAAAGGTCATAGCAGAAGAATTGAAAGGTGACTCTTCCTGTTGCACTGCCATTGCATCTTGCTATGACCAAAAACCTTTTACTTGATCTCTAACTGTTGTGATGAGGTTCTTGGGATGTTTTGTAGAAGAGAGCATACAGGTATGCCATGAATAAAATGGCAAACTTCAAGTTCCTCTGCTTCTCTCTTTTGAACAACTACAACTGGCACATGAATTACAATGGCATTGCATATGAGTTGCACCTTGTATACAATCTCATGCACTTTTTTGTAACAATAAGTGGTGGTGGACATTGTGGCTAGGAGGGTTTGAAGTGAGTATTGTGAATTCATACAAAATGATAAAAAGTTATAACAAGAAAAGAAAACTTGCAATGCCATATTCGCACTACGAATTCTGTGAGAAGATTGGGTGTGCCGGGGTAGACCCTGTTAAAAAGTGGACTACTTGCAACTGTAAGGTTGGCTCTCCATGTTTTGGAAGAAAGACTGCAGGTAGGTGAGCAGCAGTTGTCACTAAAAATGCTTTATGTCAAGAGAATGTTGAGTAGGTGTCGCTAAATAATTAGCAACTTAGCTCTTAATTAGCAATGCCTAGATTGCTTGACACTGGATGATTTATTTTTAATCACACTTCTAGACTTTTAACCTAAGTATTAACATGATTCATACCCAAACAATGGTCTTTTCCGTTGCCTTAGCCTAGTCTAGCACAAACCAACTAGCTAGTGCTACAATTAAGGTGTTAACGGCGGAGACACCCGTACGTGAGAGAATGGATCATTGAATAGGAGGATTGACACATCACTTGATTATCTGCCAATGCAACTGGTCCTCAACAGTAATGCCGAGCCAAAATCATGTCAGTTGCACTGTTTGGATGCAATGGAAGAAAAAATGGCTACAGAAAAGCCAGATGGTTGCAGGAAGTATGTTGTGTACTGCCAGGATTGTGAGGTGCACCTTTGCATCCCATGCTATCACAGGCACCATACTTAGCACAGTTTAAGTAAAATTTGTACTTGAATTAATATGTCCACATATATTTTGAAAATCAATATCATTGCACCAAACTTACAGAATCAATAAATAACATATTAAACAAGAATTTTAGAGTTTCTTGGCTAATAGGAACATGTTTTGTAGCCATGATCTATGTCAATAGCACCATGTTTTAGTAACATTTACCTCAAATTTCTAACATGATGTAGTCTATCTAGTGAATCTTTGCAAGCACACACTCAATAAGGGAAACCAGTGTACCAAATGAAAGGTCTAGACCTGTACAACATAAGATCTACTCAGGATATGGATGTAGACCCATTTTTCATTGAGTTATCATCCAATACATTTAGCTCATTTTAAACCCAATATAGTGGGTTCCAAAAAACACAACAAGGAGATAGTATGATATACAAGTAAATATCATAATTCCATATTCATAGGCAATATGTAGATAAACAAACTGATGAGTTGGTTGGCCATAAGAAGGAGGGTATGTGGTGACAGCTCCCATGGGCACTTGAGTTGGGGCATAGGGACGTGGTGCATATCCTCGTCCTCGATAAGATCTATTACCTCGTCTACCTCCACGACGCCTGGTGGATTGGTTGTTTGGGTAATATGCTTGAGTGGCAGCCGCAGTTAAGTCAGTTGTGGGCACATACGTTGCCTGAGTTGTTACTGGATGGTATTGCGGGAGCGGTGTGTACACAGTAGCAGGTGGGCCTCCCTATGCGGCAAGAAAAGCTAGCTGTTGTTGAGCTGCCGCAAGTTGTTGTTGGAGTTGATCATGTTGTGTGGCCAATGTTGTGATTGTATTGGCTACGTCTGCTTGGTCCCTTGCAAGATTGGCGAATGATTCTGCCAATGAAACAAGGCTATCATCATCAATCTCTTCTGTTTTGGCATCTGTTGCTTGGAACGCTGTCCCTTGCAAACTAGCCGCATTCGTGCGGTCAATCTCCCTCTCGGAGTATTTCTCAGACCAGAAAACTTTAACTGGGGCCCAACGTTTTGCTACTGTGGTGGGGAATTTCCTACGATATTCCTTGAAGTCTTCTTTGTATACCTGGCAGTTGGCGAGTGCAATTTCCAGCTGCTTGACCATTTGGTCTTCACTGATGGTTCCACCTGCTTGTTGGGAGAAAAGTTGGGCTTCTTCCATTCGAGTGAAGAGGCTTTCGATGGATTTGTTTGGATCATACGTAGCTTGGAATAATTTTCTGTTGTTCAACACATCTTTTGGAGTAACCTGGCCATACATTGCCATTTCGTAGTTGAGAATGTCTCTGATTCCCATGTTGCCAAAACCTCTGATGCCCCCAGCTGCTGCAATGGGTTTGAATGCCTTGGGGATGGCTAACCCAAGTGCAGCCTTAACCGCTCGTTTGAAGCTCTGTAAAGTATTCCAATGGCAAACCTTGGCATCCCATTCTAACTTTGCATCCCTCTGTTCTTCACGATTCATTCTTTGGTGGGCAAAGTTGTAGTTTGGCTTGGAGCCAGGGTTTGGAGGATCAACCCATGGATTGTTGGGATCTTGGAGAGCATACATGTTGGGCTTCATGAAGTGTCCGGCGTGGCCCATTGTCAACAATTGCTTAGAGGGAATTGTGCTGGCTTTTGCGATGAGATCCAGCTCCAGTTGGCAGATGCTATGATTGGTTTGGCAAGGGCCTTGTGCCGGGAGGGTGCCAATGATACGTTGGCATTCTTCGAAGGAGAGTTCAGTCATCATGGTGAAACTGCGGTGTGCACGACCGTGAGGGTGCTGCAATCTGATTGAGGGCTCAACCAGGTTGGGAGCGCTAGAGAAAGATTGTTGAAAAGATTAGTTACAACTGTTGAACCTGTAACTTAGTACTTGGATTTGCAACTTAATGTTGTAACTAATTATGAGATTAGTGCCACTTTTAGGTGCAGGGCCAAATGTACAAGTTGGAAGGTGAAAATGTGAGCAAGTGCATTAGTGAACGCTCACACACCTAGCTGGCCCTAGACCGGCCCAAGTAGGATTTGGGCCAGTGAATGTAGACCGGCCTACTGGCTGTGTACTAGTGGAACATGTGGTCTGTTTGTACAAGAGAACCAGGAGAGGGGCAGACCATAGGTAGCCCTGAGGCAACATTCATACACAAGGCATTATGCTGAGACCCTGAATAATAATTATTTTTTTGTTCTTCCTTTTTTAACCAGTAGAATATTATGAGGAGTGAGACAAGCTGGCTTTATGTTCACTTTTGATTTTTCAAAAAAAAACTACAATGGACCATGTAAATATAATACACCATAGTAAAAACTGGAATATTTCATATAACATATACAATGAAAAAGTAGCACTCAACTGGATCAAATACTTTTTGTATTTTTTTTCAATGTAGATTCTTTTATGCTAAAACAATTGATGTTTTTTTTTCACAATTATTTGTT
This sequence comes from Thalassiosira livingstoniorum, assembly GCA_036939595.1. Taxonomy (NCBI): domain Eukaryota; phylum Bacillariophyta; class Thalassiosirophyceae; order Thalassiosirales; family Thalassiosiraceae; genus Thalassiosira; species Thalassiosira livingstoniorum. The sequence goes on along the minus strand of JALLOT010002318.1, from coordinate 4,682 downwards.
TATAAAAAGTACTGGCCACTGATATTAGTTGTTTTTTGGTACTGACTACCAAAATATAAGCTTAAATGGTTCATGAAGTAGTTATTTTAAGCTGTTCTCCACTAAAACAAATTGTATCAAATACTATCAACTGAATTTTGATTTATTAAAAAAGCATTGATCCAGGCTTTTTTTAATTATACATGGGTACTAACAATAAAAGTAGCTCAAGAAAGAATCAAAAACATTATTCCTTACAGTAGTAGGTTTCTTCAGTTTTTTGAAATGCAAAAAATTGACCCATGTTTTTCAATTAGTCATAATTGCAGTAACTTAAACAAGAATCCACAAATTTTGTATCATTAAGTTTTATTTTGATCCTGACCTTATATGTAGTTTTTAACTTTTAAGTTGTTCATTGTAATAACACTAGGTATTAATTTTTTTAGGTTTAATCATGAAAAATATTGGCCAAAGCTTTAAATTGTTCATGGGCACAAACTGCTTCAGCAACTCAAACAAGAATTCACCAATCATATATCATACAATAGTAGCTTGATTCTTAATTTATTATTTTTTATGTTAAAATTTTGAATTGTAACAGTACTAGGTGTTTTGTTTTCTCAGTTTTTTCATTAAAAACTGACCAAGGATTTTCTATTGCCAAAGATACTAACTGCTGCACCAACTCAAACAAGAATCCAAGAATTATATATCATGCAAAAGTAGCTTGATTTTTGCTTCATTTGTAATTTTTCAATTGTTCATTGTTGCATGGCAAAAAAACTTGGTAATTTTTCATTTGTGACTATGACAAAATCTAGAACAGGATTTAAACTACTCATGGGAACTTATTGATGCAGCAACTTGAGCTCAAACAAGCAAATTATATATCATGCAACAGTAGATTGATTCTTGATTTATTTTTAAGCTTGTATACTTTTAGTTTCATATAATCAAATAACTAGGTATTAATTCTTACAAAAAATGTTTGTACCCTGGGTTTCAATTGATCACATGGCTACTACCAATTCCATCATCTAAATCAATAATTCAAAAATTATGAGTGATGCAATAGTAGCTTCATTTTTCAGCTTTATTTTTGATTGTGCACCATTTTAAGTTTTTTATGGTATAAACACTATTATTTTCAATTTGATTTTTGCAAAAGTATTGATCCATTATTTTCAATACCCATAAGTATTAGTTGTACCAGTAACTAAAGCAAAAATCCACAATTTTATACTGGGCAGTAGTAGCTTGATTATGGTTTTACTTTTAATGTTGTATTTTCTAGTTTTGCAACTTAACACAATATGAATAATTTCAGTTTTTGAAATACAAAAAAACTTAACCATACTTTTCTGTTTGCCTATGGACACTAAATGTTGTGATAAACTCAATCAAGAGTTTACTAATTGTATATTTTTTAGTTGTAATTTGATTCTGTCTTTTATATTTTCTATTTTTTATTTTTGAATGATAAAAAAGAGGTAGGTATTTTCAGTTTATTCAATAAATATAAACAGCCAAAGTTTTCAATTGATGCTGGTACTCTCTGCTACAGAATATCAAACAAGAATCTAAACTTTATATCATTAAGATTAGGGTAAAAACTTTGTATTTTTTTTCATTTTTTGTCATAAATAATATTAATTTCCAATGCTTTTAATAGAATCCATGAATGATTTATCATGTAGTAGAATCTTTATTTTGGAATTACTTTTAATTTTGATTATTTGGTTTTTCATGGTAAGAAAAATATGTAATTTATTTTAAATATCTTTCAAGGCTTCTCAATTGCAATTATTACCAACTTCTGCAGCAAATCAAGCAATAATCCACAATATATTATATAAATCATCCAATATTAGCTAAATTTTAGCATTTTATTTTGTTTTTTTCAGTTTTGAATGGTAAAACACTAGATAATATGCTTACTTTTTTGAAATAAAAAATTATTTATCCAGTATTTCAATTTTCAATGGACACTAATTTTTGAAACAAATGAAGCAATAATCAATAAATTGTTTTATTTTTGATTTTGTATTTTTCAGTTTTGTATGGTAATGGCACTAGGTATTTTTGACTGCTTTTGTCATATGAAAAATATGGACCCATGCTTTTGGTTACCTCTGTGAAATGACTGCAGCAGTAACTGGTGCATGGTTTAGAAAATTTCACAATAAACCATTTTCTATTGTTTATTTTTTTTTGAAAAGCATTCAGACCAGAATTGCTTTGGCTTTATTGAAACTCTGGAAAGGCCCCATGATAATTTCAATTTTACTTTTCATCAATTTACACTCAATGCCACCAATATTGTGAAATTCTATTTTCACATGCTTCAATCACTAATTAGTCATAGTCATATTGTCTTAAATCATGTTTCATAATTTGCAGATGGGTAACAATGATGCCACTGTGATTAATAGGCACTGGATTGGCATTGGGGTAAGTATGTGATTAAGTGACAAGATATTTGCCATTAGGAACATAGCTCTTCAATAATCAAAATGTTGAATGCCTGTGTGCAAATCCCTGGGTACTATACATGTGTATTAGGTAACACACACACACACACCTTTACACACGTAAATAAGGTACCTACACATGTAACTTAAAAATATCACAATTATTTTTTCAATGATTAACTGGTGATAGTTTTAACTAGCATCTCAACAAAAAATTGACACCAGTATTATCAGTAAAAAATCAATTTGTGTATCTTTTGATAGGCATGTCTTGCAGGTGGAAGAGTTTTCACAGTTAACTGATTTTTGCAAGATTTTTGTCTGCAGATTTCACATGAAAGGTTATTTCTGCTCAAGACATTTTTTTCAAAGATTTTTGGAAGATCACTCTCTGACAAAAATGCTACAAATCTACCAAATAATCTTCCAAATAATCTGCCACATGCAATTCATGCATGCCATGAGAACAAGCCAAGGCTTCTTGAGGGTATTGGAGATACATTCAAAAGAATGAAATATTATGAGTCTGATAAATCAACCTTTTGGCATTGATTCAGTTTTTTTTGAGTAATTTAAGATGGTCATGTTGCTAGTTTACTCCTGAGATAAAAAGATTTTATGTACTTTCCAAAAATAGTGCAAAAAATGCTACCATCAGATTCTTCCAGATAATTCTATTCCATGAATCTCAGGATTGATCCAATAAATGATGCTGATATGGTCATAACTGACTGCTCATGACTCTAGCCATAAACAACAATTTTTGGCTTTTGGAGACAACAAAAATCAAAATGTTGTGCTCTTTTCAATGGTGATTTTTTGCAGTAAAGAAGTAAACAGTGCTGAATAAAAAATACTTTGATAGACTCATTTGGCAATAGATAGCAGGGTGTTGTTTGATTTGTGTCCATGTCTCTGATTGATATCACAATGATTCTGTATCAATGAGAAAACCCCCAAATGGACAGGATCCATTTTTAATATTGTACATTTAAGAATTTGTAAAAATTTAATGAATAGTATTATCCAACTCTCACTCAAGTAAGAAAAATAATATTTTATGCAAGAGACATCTTAGAGATGCTGCCCAAGTACTAATACTGTTTAAGGGAATGAAAAACTTAGACATTTTTAAAACTGTTGATCAATCAAAAACATGTTGTCAATGTTCTGGTGAGCTGCAAAAATTACTAAAAACTTGTTTTTTCATTTTTCTAACAATTTCAATGGAACAACAATATTTCAATTTCAAAATAATTCTAATGGAAATTTCTTTAAATAGTAACAATAACATTGCTAAACAACTTCCAGACAACTTTTATAAAGTTGTTACAATTTTTGGATGTTGTTAACAGCTGTTAGTGACTTTTAACAACTTCTTAACAGCTTCCTGATGACATTATATGACATTTTTCTGAATGTTGTCACAAATTGTCAAGAAATCATTGAAAAAAGACATTAAAAAGTTATTACAATATAATCTTGATGAACATAGTACATAGAAAAGTACACGCACAAAAATACTCCTTGTTGTACATACTTAAATACATACAGTATATATACAATACATACAGTATACATACAGAATCCTTACAACATACATGCAACATACATACAACATACACACAACATACATACAACATACATACAGCATACATACAGCATACATACAACATGCATACAGCATACATACAACATCCCTACATACAATATACAACATACTACATACAGCATACCTTACAATACACAACACAAAACACAAAACACACACCACACAACTAACAGACAACATACAACATACAACATACAGCATACAGCATACAGCATACAGCTTACAACATGCTAGTATGTAATTATTTTCGACAAACAACATGCAACATACAAAATAAGTACAAACACTGTTTACAACTACAAGCAACATAAACCAGCTTATATTTTATTTAGTGATAAGTGAAAATGAATGTTGTACTATGTAATTAAAAGTAATGTAAAAAGCTGTCAACAGAAATGACTTGCTGAAAAAAGTTGTTAAGTGATAGCAATAATAATATTATTGTGAATGAGAAAAAATATTTTGGTGAAATTTTGAAATACAAATATCTATTTTCGATAATATTTTGAAATAATTTGGAAAATCACTAAATACTAATGAGGATTCTGGATCTTCTTGCAATCAGGGTTTTGTACCCGGGGTCATTTGGTCCGGTTAGTTAGTTATCGGTTATTAAG
>JALLOT010002317.1:0-15929 GCA_036939595.1 Thalassiosira livingstoniorum | reverse complement strand
TCATTGAGGCAGCTGGTATTTTCTTTGAATTGTTGGATTGTATCATCTGTTTGTTCTTTCTGGAATTTATTACTTTCATTAGATCAAACCACAACCCAATGGTTTTCAGCAACTGGTACTCAATTTTTGAGAGGTAAGTTTGATGTTTCTTGTTTTTTTATACTTCCATTATGGATGCTGTTATCTTGTGAATGATCTTCTCACTGATTTCACTTCACTTTATGCAGTAGTTTTAATAATGATACAACTGTTATGATCAAAATTTAGGTCCGTCCAGTCAACTTAAACACATAGGACAATGCAATTCGCATGCAATTTGTGATTTTTCAAGACAGGGGGGGCAACTCTTTGTTCATTTGTCTTGTAAGGTAAAGTTGTTCCAATAGTTGAAGCTGGGCACTGGATTCATCTGTGACTAGGTTGCTGCCACATTAAATAATGTCCCATCTCGCTCAATATTGATCTTTGATATTGAAATGCCTTTATTTACCTTGTTGACATGATGTCCAAGGGTGAAACCATCAAGTGTCACTTTAATGTCAAGGTTATTGCATATTTTGTGAGCGAACACGAGAAAAGAATAGCACCACAAANGACGCTCTTCCGATCTTTTCTGTTTTTTTTTGTTATCTTTTCACCATCACATCAATCTGGGATTGATCCTGCCGCTTCTTCTGCTGAAATTGAAATTGAGTCCAACGAATTCTTTGACCCATCTGTTGCATTGTCAAATACAGTAATCTTTTGTCGTTCCACTGCTGGCTGCTCCAGAGATGACAAAGTATTGAGAGCGGAAACATTTGATTCATTTGATTTTGCACTGACACTTTTTGGAAGTGACAGATCAGATTGGTTGTCATTCAATGCAGCCGCATCAGCTTCTGCTTTTCGTTTCCAGTAAAGTTTTGCTCTTTTGTGAAGGTTCTAGAGTGTGCATGGATAACCTGTTAGCTTGAGTGCCAATTCAATGTCAACTCCATTTTCATCAACCTGAAGGTATGCCAAGTAAGAGTTTAAATTAGAATTGGCTTAGCACAATTTTCAGCAAAAACTCATCACCAATTACTCACCAATTTGAAGGCTGTGTTGCTTGTTTTAACGTCATCGAACTGTTCTGACGATTCGTCCCCCTCTTGTCGCTTGTTTGAAGACTGTCTCCATTGCTTGGGCTTTACCATTGTCCAGTTGAGTTCCTTTCAGAAGCAGTCAGATGTTGTCAACCTGATGAGTTTCAATTTTCAATTACACTAATGCTTGAAGAATGAGGCTGTGGCATGTGGTTTGACAATAAAAACCCCATAGTGCTGTACATTGTTGGAAAGACGACATCAAGTGCTAAAATATCATGTATTTGGCAATGTGAAAGGACCAATATTTGGCAAGATTTTGTAAAAAGTGTGAGATGTCTGGAATTAAAGCACTTGTCTGGATTTTTTACAACTACTGGTAGTGGTAAATGATTTGTCTTTATAAATTTCATCCTATTAATAACTCTTCCATTCATTTAAAACAAAAATTTCAAAAAATATTTGGATCAATTTGGAAAGTATCAAGTAAATCTCATGAAAGTATTCTATGTTTTCAGGGAGTAATTTTGTTCTATTGAAGGGATTTGAATGATATTTTGAATGCTATTTAATGACAAATATCCAATTTTCCTGCATCTATTATTGAAGCAAGAACAATAATTTAGTAATGATCATGATCACCAAATAAAAAATAATATAAGGTTTTTATTTGGTACCAATTGAATGTCAAACAATTGGTACACAGATAGTTAAAACTGAAGTGTTGCAATTTACAAACTTAAGTGGATGATGGTCCAAGTCAGAGTAAATACTTAAATTTTAATTTGCTATAAGCAAAGAAAATTAGCTGATACATGCTTCTAAAAAAGTCTCTGATGGTGTGTTTGATATGAAAAGTTGCCAAACAACAATATTCACTCAATCCTTAAGAGTATTTGTGTTAAACAATATTTTGCAGAACATAATAAATCAAAATATTCATTAGTTTATACTATTACTGGATATAGATTAAAATTTTCAAGAATGTGTGTTATCAAAAAATGTACTGAACTCATATTTATGGAGATGCACATGCATCATTAAATGTTGTACTAAGTTACAAGGAGTAAGTCTTGATATTGGGTTTGTATTTGTGGCCCAATAGAACAAATGTTAACTTTTGTAAGACTGAGTAAAAGGGGTCCTCTATTTTTGTTCAGTGCCAATTTGTTGATATCAGGTCATAATTGTACTGGGATTTAGAGCTCCTTCTCTTCTATTGTAGATCTGGGATTTACTTTCCTTCAAGAAAGTATTACTACAACCAACAATTGAAAAAGTTTCTTCTATTACAGAAAAAATCCAACTCATTTGATTATTTTTACATGTACAACATTGAACTCAAAAAGGTTTTCAAGTGAGTGTTAGTTTTGTCAATGAATGCACTGCAATTCATTCATTTGGGTTATGAATTTTCAAGCACAGTATATAAGTAAAAAACTTAAGGAATAGAATTTATAGTTGAAATGAATTTTTTTCTAAATGGAGGAAGAAAATAAGAAGATTATTATTATTTTACATGATGAAATATAACACTATGTTTAGATTTGTACAATATAAATTTAGTTGTTACAATAAGATTGTTTTTTTATACACTGGTGTAAGTAAGATGACTTCCCAAAAATAATTGTGTTTTGTTTTTTTTTAATTGTAAATTGAAATGCAAAATAGTTTATGTAAAAAAAACATGGATAAATATTCATGTAAAAATGCATTTTTTGTTTATTGATTTTATTTTCACATTGTTGGAGCTAAAAAGGAATAGGAATAAGATTTTTCTTGAATTAAATTACTTTAAAACCGTTTCACACACTAAACTAATTAGAATTATTCAGGATTTGAATAATTAAACAATATTTGCACTAAGAATAATTGCCATACAAAAGGCAAAATGACTCTTTAATTTTTGGCTTCTTCATGATGAATTTCCACAATTTCATTATGACTAGAATTTAAATTAATTTGCTCTATTTCCAGGCCCTCTTCTTTTGGATGGTATTTTTGACATATTTTTTAAATTCTACTTATCAAGTAAAAATTATTGAAAATAAAAGTCAAGAGATATTTTTTCATTATAGTAAGAATAAATTAAACGAATTACTCACATATAGGGGAACCATATTATAAATAGATGTTTCCCTCTTTGATATGACACATTCATTTGATCTGTATCCTTTGTATTAATAACGTGTTCCTTCAAAATCTAATGGTATTTGTTTTCACAATTGATTTTTTGATAAAATTATAACATATGATATTTCTTTAGCTAAAGATCATTTTTTCATATTATAAGTTATTTTAGAAAAGTAATGTTTAAAAATTACTTTTCATTACAACAGCTTCTGAAAGTGATAATAAGCTCCTTTAGTTGAAATTCCGAGTCATAAAGCTTGGATATTTCATATAGTTGCTCATGAAAATATGGAATCTCATTTTTAAAAAATTAGTATTAAGAAAATAATTATTTTGAATACTGAATTTGTCAAAGTTTTAAGTAGTCAAATTCACAGTGACTGGTCACACCCTCTTATTACACACTGCTATTTTGATATTTTTTTTTGTTCATAAACAATCCTGTCCCAAAAAGTCTTGAGTGTAAATGAATCTCTATTTATCTTAGTGGAATCATCTTGTACTTAAGTCTAATTCATCAATAAATTTACAACCAATATCTTAAGTCATGTGTCCTTCTGTGCATGGGAATACCTCATTGGTTAAAATAACTTCTTGTTCATATTTTGCATTTTATACTGCTGTCAACTCAAAGAAATGATTATTACTAGCAGGTAGATTTTACACTTAAATTCAGTTACAACAATCACTTTTGCAAAGTTTTGTGACTCATTATTTGTTTCACTCAGGAGCTCTCTTCTCCCATGATTTTTGTGGTCCTTGTGGATTTCCTACGCTCTGAGATGCTCTGACGGCCCCAACATTTAAAAAATGTTATCGCTAATTTTTCTGCAAGAAGCGAGTACTGATCGCCATCAATGTTTACATGTTTTATCTCTAATGATTATCCTCTGTGAAAAAAAATATCCTCCTCCTCGCCAGCTCCTCGCTAATAAAATTCTGAAATAGTCAAACCACGAGCGAGAGAAGTCAAACAATACTACAATACTGGAATCACCAACAATACCGAAAAGGAAATCTAAATATTTTGAAAAGATTGCAAAATACTTGTTCTCCTATACTCCTAAGTAGTACCTAAGTACCTACTTACTATTACTATTGTATCTAGATAAGTAGTATTCATGAATAAACATTGAAATAATACAAGGTAAACATCTAGCAAGAGGATGCCATTAAAGCAGATTAATTGAAGTAATATCACAAGAAAATGTCAAAGCATCAGTGTTTTGTTTGGATTACCATGAATGTCATGTGACAGTTTATTCAATCACGACCAGAGTGACAACCAAAATTGTAGTTGTGGCAAAACACCCCCTGGGTCATTCCTTTTTGTTTTTTCTTTGTTGTGACTGTGATGTGCATTTCAGATATCTGCTTCAAAAAAAAACAAGTCATATATTATTGATTGATGTTACAAATTTGATCAAATTATCTTTTCAAACAACCAATTCTTTGAAATCAAATAAAAAAACAAAACTAATAGATGGGGGCTTAAATCTGGAGAACAAGAAGGGGATTGGGAACAAAAATCAATAAATTCACTAAGTAAGGGTGCATAATAGTTTATAGAAAACTAATAAATAATAGATTTTTGCTTTGAAATAAGTCCCCTCATTGAAGAACACAAAGTTTTGTGTAATTTTGGAAGGCTGAAGCTACTAAATTGGTGGTGACTTTTCCATGAGAATAACATAAACATTTTTAAGGGCAGAAATATTCTAACACATTGTAACCATCTTAAGGCATTTTTGACATTTATTTGATAATAATTTGTAGTTATACTAATAAATGTAGGTGTTAATTTTTCCAAATGAATCATTCAATTAGGGCCAAAAAAATATATATATATTTTTGTTGTCAATCAAAAGAAAGTATAGTTTAGCAGGAAATTCTAATATTACTATCATTTGCAACAAAATTACTGTTTTAGTGTTTCAGATAACATCAAATGCAAAAAACTTTTAACCATTTGTTATTCACTTGTTGGTACATATTATTTGCTAGTTCCATTAAAAGATCTATTTATTTTTGCTCATAGTACAAGAGTGAAAAAAATTTTCAAAAATTTCATTGCCTGAATACACTTAGCTAACTATAAAAAATCTGAATAATAATGAAGGTATTTGTCTCTCCAAAGAAAATGTTGGTTTTAATTTTGAAAAATCAGAATATTTTCCACACTTTACAATATTATGAATGGACTCTTGTTCTGTTAAATGAGTGTTAGAATTAATCATTTTAAATTATACATTCATCGAATATTAATTGAGGGACAACGTATACAGCATTTTTTATTTCATTTTTTTTTGGTAGATTTGTCTTTTAGAGGTATATTGGAATTAATTTTCTACAAAAAGAATGTTGATATCTTTAATCTTTCATTTTTACCACATATTTATACTCCATTGTGTGAGTGTTAATAAAAGAAAGCTCAAGAAACATATTGTTGTAGTAGACTTCAGGTTAGTTATTGATTTATTAATGTGAATATCATCAATGTAGCATTTAAACATGATTAACAAATCAATAAGAGGAACCAATTAGTTTCAGAATCTTATGACAAATTTGCATGTATTAACTTTTGACTGTAATGCCATACTTCAATGCAATACACACAAAAATCCCAAAATTAATTTTCAGCAACAATTCAGTGAAATATTAATACCTGAACAAATGTGTGCTCATTAAAAATTAGTAAGATTTTTTAAAATTATGTTTCAATTTGAAACAAAGAAATTAATTTTCAATATGTAATTTTAGGCAAATGCTTGATTACCATGAGCATTGTCATCATACTCCTAGTCAAAAAAGATAGTATCCAATAGTGTCTATGATGGAAGAAGTTTTAAATTTTTTTGCAGATGATGAGTTACTTCATGATGTTTTGAATAATACAGCATAAATACAGTTAAGCTATAATCCCAAATTTAGCATTTAAATTATTATCAAAAGATTTTGTTATTTTGTGACCATTGTTGTACATCCCTTGATATTTTCAACAAAAGTTTTTGGCAAGGAAAAATGAAAATAATCATAAAGTTGGATTTATACTTATTTTTGTTTCTAAATTTAAGTTTGATTTTTTATGTCAGTAATATTAAAAGATTAATCTTTTGCTTCAAATGGAGAGTTTAATTAAATGCAACTAAATTTGTCAAGAATCTTGTCAGGCTTTTTCAGGAGAAAATAATGAGACATTGTTTCATTCTTTACCAAAGATCATTATGTTGCCAATATGTGTTTGATAAATGAATTTTTTTCAAGAGGCTTGAAAGTTCTGAAAAAATCTTGTGAGTGACACAACTCTTGAAAGAAAATGCATACAATTTTAGAGGTATGTTTTACTGAACTTTAACAACTCACAAGCTACATAAATACTAACCTCTCCTGTATTGTTTTTGGTTGATTAAAATATATGCTAAATGAAATTTTCAATGGACATTATGATCAATTCATATAATATAAAGATTGAACAATTTAAGAAAGATTACAAAAATCCTTCTGCACCCATTTTAGTCAGTTTGAAATGATGTTATTGTGGAAAAGAATCTGAAAGGGGTAAAAAATTTCAATTGTTCAAAGAAATTCCTTGAGAATTTTTGATACCCCCCTATAATTTTTAAGTATGAAACAATCTATGGGATCATTGGCTCTGGTGCGTATTACACCTTGATTCAATCTTCTGTCATAACTTTATTCAGAAAATCTCAATAAGACATAACTATCATTCTTCTTCCATTGAAATACACACAGATGAATTATTCTGCCTTTGAGTGTAAGCCTACAAAAAGAGCACAAATTTAGAATAACTTGTTTTATTTTTTTAATTAGATCTTCATGAAACAGGGTGAATGCAATTGAAACCTTAATTGCTTAAAATTTTCATAGGAGCACTAGATTTGTGTGACTTTGAGTAGTCTTGTATTTGTTTTCAATATTATCAGAATCAGATTTGTCTTCTCATTTCAATTGAGAATGAAATACAATGGCTGATTCAAAAACACTTGTCAATTATCAACTGCACATTACAATTATTCATTATTACTTTTAGCTGTTCTTATATTTAGCTGTGACAGGTATCTATTGTTTCTTGATGTTAAGGTACACACATTCTCAGACAATGGCACTTCCAACTGTACACATGATCTTTTCACTTCCTTAGTCTTTAGTTTTTAGTTGGACTAAACTACCAGAAAATACATGAAAATAAACTTGTCCCTGCCTTACTTGCATGCTCGCATCATATGAATGAGATTTCACAGAGTTTAATTTATTTCACCAAAAGATATGTAGTAGTTGCTAGAGGAGTAATTTTTTGATGGATAGACGACAAATGACAGAGGAGAAGGGCTCTTCACAACTGTGTTGGGACCTCTAGGGCAATGCTACCTGTTGCTAACCCTTTTTTCGGGGATATTTTGCAAATTTGTTGGGTCACTTGGGACACGCAACCACACTATATTGCAATATTCTCTATTCTGTGCGCGCCTGAAAGTAATGAAAATTCTTTATGTGGCAATACTGATCAAGACGTATTTTCCCGAAAAGAATTTTAAAGTCTCAGGATATTGCCCGGGTAATTGACGTTGCGTAGGATTTCAATATTTTGACATTGCCTTACTGTTTATTTTTGGTTAATTGACTCCGCCTACGTGTTTTTTGGCAATTGATTTTCAAATTTCAATAATGACTATGTCAGAATCTCTGTGACGTGTTTTAGGGTGATGTCAGATTTTTTGGTATGTGGACGTAGTGTCCACGTGTTCATTCATCGTGTTGTTTGTTTTGTGCGTATGGTAAGTACATAGTTTTACAGTAATTTGAACACTGTGAAATATTGATATTGCCAAAATGCAAGATACTATTTGTTGTCCAGTCATGACGTACTTCTATTTCCCTTTAAATTCGAAAAAAGAATTCTTGGAGAATGTTGAGAATGCCTGAAATGAACTGACTTGTTTTAAAGTGGCTATGGAACATACATTTTCCCAGACAACGTGTGAAAGTCAGCGAAATCGATTGGTACAACTTATAGTTTTATTGCCATAAAATACTCTCGGTGGTTTGATCGTGAGTGCCCATCCGCCTGTTGAATTTTAGATATTGCCACATACTTGAAAGAAGTTTGTGCAATAGTCATTTATTTTAATGCGTGTTTTTTCAAGCTCTCTAAATCTTCATATGTTAAATATTGCCTTTAGATTTTCATCTAGTCATCGAAATTTCAAATTGGGCAATATAAACTTATTAATTCAGTTTTAGATAATGGACTACTACCAGCCATTTTTTAGAGTCGCCACCCCAAAATCCTGCCAAAATCACAACAACGCCATGGGATTTTACGAGTGGCATCCATATCATCCATCCAAGAATCAAACATACAGCGAATATGTGGCAATCCACTCCCTTGAGACAGAAAGTTTATTCTACTACTACCATACCCAGATAGTAGGTGTACCATTACTCGTTTTTTTATCAAAATCTCTAGTAGCAAAATCACTGCATGTCGTAAGGTTGAGCCTCGGTATTTCCTAATGCCGTTCCGACGAGACAGAACCCAAGAAAGCCCACAAAACAACACTCAATGTATTAGTTCCTACTAAGTATTGTACTTATGGTACATGCCTCAGATGGAAAGATTAGATACCATAAGTAGCATCACACAAACCCACGCAAACCCACTAAAACAACATCCATCCAACACCAAACATAAAACTAGTACTACCATACCATGGATACCATATCTAACATTGAAAGCCACTCACTTTCTCATAAAAAAACTTTCACCTCTTCACCTTGCTTCACTTTCACTCGGTTTGCTCAAGTTCAGTGCATACCATACCTCAACATTGCACCTCATCCATCTGGTACTAACGCCTCCGTAGAAATTGTGAGGCCAAATAAATCCGTCCAACCACGGCTTAGCACGGCTTGCAGTGTTTTACAGTCCCATTATCAGATCGATTTCACTCTTGTCCACAAACTCGCCATCGATCAGCATCGATCCCCGACTTACTTAGTCAGCATACACTCCATCATTGGCAACATCATCATCGCCAACCAGCATCAGTCAAGCATCAAAGCAAAGCTCATAATTTCACTTCCAACCCATTCATAAAACCAATTCCATCACCCAAACACAACTTATCCCAATCATATTCCTATAATGGACAGCTACACATTTTCATCCACGCGAAGCATCGACATCACTTCCACTCGCCCCACAACCAGCTACTCTCGCACGCTTTCCTCTTCGACGGCCACCACCACATCAACATCAGCATCGACGCGAAGCATGAGTTCCACGAGCAGCCAATGGGAATTCTGGGATTGGGATGCCAGCTCCTGGGAGGCGGCTCCAGTCAAGCCAGCAAATGCTACGCCAGTCAAGACTTCCAATGCACCTCTGTCGTGCTCGCCATCCACGACATCAGCAACATCACTCCACTCCGAATTCCAATCTCGAAGCATGCACGAATTGCCATTGAAGCAAGTCGAACGATCCGAGCGCCGATCGTCCAACGATGCCCTCGGTGCCCTCTCGGTATTTTCCAAGGACTTTTCCAAGGATGATTTTTGTTTGAATCCCTTCATGTTCATTGCCTCCCACGACTTGGAGCACGACTTGGCCGATGTGGAGATGGATCGAAATGACAATGATAACAATGACGATAGCGAAGACTCACTAAGTGATGCGTATGATGCCATGGAAGAGGACGATGATACGGTGGAAACCATGGTGGACGATGACGAGACCGTGGTGTTGGACAACACCACCAGCACCACGAACAGTGAACCGGCGCAAGACCAAAATTCAACTGTCAAGTCGAAACGATCCAACAGGTTGACGAATAAATCAAACAAGATCAAGAAAGACAGGAAATCTTCCGACAAGAATAAGCAGACCAAGCAGAACAAACAGAATAAACAACCCAAGCAGCCCAATCGAAGGTACACCGTGGCATCCGAAAATCCAATGTGGGTTAATAAACGTAAGGTTTTCGGACAGCCCTCCAAGGCGTGGAAGCAGACGCTGCATCAGACCTTTTCCAGGCAGATGCCGGGTATATCGGGAATGCAGAGTGGCAAAAAGATAGCACCAGTCATGCCAGTGGTGCCACAAGAATCCAAAGAACTAAAAAAAACGAATGAATTGAATTCTTCTCCAGCAACGAAGCAATTAGAGCAATTAGAGCAAGAGTCACCGAAACAATCGCCATTAAATTCCCCCACTCTCTCTCCGACTCTCTCTCCGCAAATACCTCCACTTGCACTAAATGTATCATCGTCATTGGAAGACGTGGTGGTGCCGCGCTATGCTGGTGCTCGGGCGGCATGACGAGCACAAAGAATGCGATGCGCACAATGAGCACGATTAGTAAAATGAGCATGATTAGCACAGGGAGCGCAATGAGCACAAGGATCCACAAGCACGATCCAGAGATAGAATTGGATAGGATCTGATGAGATCTTTGATATGAAAATGAAAATGAGCTTTGTAAGCTTGTACATCATACCATACTATTATAAAAGAATGATTATTCGTGTCATTAATTTACTGTAGTATTTGCAGCTTTTTTTGAAATGATGTTTGTTCATCGCTAGTTATTGTAGTCATAGTCGTTGTTGCTATTCTTTGGTTTCTTGAGTTTTGTATTGTAGTACCTATGTATTAGTGAAGTGGTTAAGTGAGGATTAGGAACAGTCTAAGTACACATTTCGGAGATAGCAGGTTATTTTTGGATCGATTGACACCTTTGTTATTCACCTTTTCTAATACTGTGTAATATTTTGAGCAAGTCGTGATTTAGGACGTAAACTAATGAAGATCATCCTGTTGACCACAATGTGATAAAAAATTGCAACCTCAGAGCTCAATAGCCTCTTGTTATTTGCTAGCAATTTGGATCTTTTACCACAGATGCACGAAGAGCTGGGGTTGATAACTACATGATAAAAACTTGTAAGTGAAGCTAGCAAGAATTAAGAATTTCCATGTGGTGTGACCATGTGAAATAATGTCCCATCTCGTTCAATATCGATCTTTGATACTGAAATGCCTTAATTTGCCTTGTTGACATGATGTCCTAGGGTGAAACCGTCAAGTGTCACTTTAATGTCAAGGTTATTGCATATTTTGTGAGCAAACACGAGAAAAGAATAGCACCACAAATGCATGGTGAACTAATTCCATTGTGAAAATCTTTTGAATGAGAAGGGAGATGGTGTTTAAGAAATTATTTTTTGATCAAAATAGTTATGAGTAACAACAGTGGTTGATAAGATAGATATAACTCATTGAGGCAGCTGGTATTTTCTTTGAATTGTTGGATTGTATCATCTGTTTGTTGTTTGTTGGACTTTGTTATTTTCATTAAATCAAACCACAACCCAATGATATTCAGCAACTGGTGCTCAATTTTTGAGAGATAAGCTCGATGTTTCTCAGTCTTTGTAACTTCTATCATGGGTGCTGTTATCTTGTGAATGATCTTCTCACTGATTTCACTTAACTTTATGCAGTAGTTTCAATAATGATACAACTGTTATGATCAAAATTTAGGTCCTTCCATTCAACTTAAACACTTATAGGAGAATGCAATTTGCATGCAATTTGCGCTTTTTCACAACAAGGGACAATTCTTCCTTCATTTGTCTTGTAAGGTAAAGCTGTTCCAACAATTGAAGCTGGGAAATGCATTCATCTGTGTCTAGGTTGATGTCTTCATTTTTCAACTGTTCCAATCATCTCACTTTGTCAAACCAGTTCTGATGCTCAGACTCACCCAATTGTACGTATTTTGATCTTCTCTCATTTCCCACACATGTGTCATTGTTCTCAACAACACCACACATTATGGGGAGATGAGACGGGCTATAAAAATCATAACTCATTCCACAATTGGTAATGAGAAATACTTGTAAGTTTGATATTGTGACTTTAATTGTAATAACTTTTCTGTTTGCAATATATTCAAAATGAGCCCTCATAATTCACCCCTCATGAAATGTAGCCAATTTCATGTTGTAACATGTGTCTTTAACACTCAAGAGTTCCAAGAACAGGTGAATGTGGACTTTGATTTGTGGATACTGCACATTTTTCAAACTCAGCAGGGTTTCATTATAGTGGAACTTTAAAAAAAGTGAAAGTTGGAGCAAAGTGACAACTTTAACTGTAAAGTATCTCTCAAACCTGGCAAACTATATGTACAAACATCTCAAAACGAAATCAGATCGATAGCGATATTATCGTAAGGAATTTTACCAGACGTAAATCGAATCGCTAAGAGTGAAAACCCAAAAACCGATCCTATCCTGATTTTATTTTTTGTACGCTTAATTACACTCGAAAATCAAAAAAATAATATTGATTTTCGTTGGAATACTTTTGATTAGCGAGTCAAATATTGACTCCGGACGATTTAATTTTTGGTGCCCGGTAAATATTATTTTAATCATCTACGACGTTTATTTTTTTGTTGTACTAATTATTTTATTTTCTTGTACGTACTGGTTTTGATTGTTTAGCAAGTTATTTCTCTTCATTTAACAAACATATTATTTTCAATTTACTAATATATTATTTTTGTTTAACGATTTTTTTTATTTCCTTGTACAATATTTTTTTTCCTTCAACGATATTTAAAACTTTTATGTACAGCCTATTTCTTGTGTTGTACAAAAAAATTATCCTGTTTTTCAATATTATTTTACTAGTTATATCAATTATTTTTTTTGCACAGTAACAAACTTTATTTTATTAGTTGGCAGAGCAGATTCAACTTAGACATGATGTCCTGGGTTGGACTNGCTGCTTCTCATAACTTACCCCAAAGGAAGGTGTGCTGTTCAAGCAAGGTATAAGGTATGAGATACGGGAAAAAATGAGTTATGTTGCTTAGTACCTACCTAGTACTTTCCTGAAAAGAAGGTTTAGAGTTCAAGCTTCATGAGATTTTTTTTTAATAGTACTCAGGCCAATAGGCGTGGCCATCCGGAAAACGCCAAACGTAGATTTTCAAGTTTTTTTTTCAGCCACACGCTTAGGGAGTCTGTCCTTTGTAGCAAAAAAAAGCGGGTGGGTTTGCTGCACCAAGCGAGCTGGCTATCCGTGATCCGTAGATCGGAAATTGTTTTTGAGTTGTTGTTGCTTTTAAAAAGGAGGTTATAAACATAATAAGATATGTATTATATAAATACGTTTTTCGATTTAATAGAGCATGTTTTCGTAAAACAGGTTTGTTTTTTAGAAATCACAAAGATCCGGCTGGCTTTTTCCAGCCGAAAATTTGATCAAATAAACGGCTGGAGAAAGCCAGCCGAAAAAAAATGAAAGATATGCAGGATTCGCACTGATTCGCACCACGTCACTGTCAGATTTTAGAAAATTCACCGAAATGCCAGAAGTTTTGGGTCCCTAAACTAAATATTTTGTTTTTCTTATCATGCTATTTCACTAGAAAATAATTTAACAACATTTAGTAACCCTAAAAATTGACGTTTGGCGTTTTACGGATCGCCATGCCTATTGGCCTTAGAAATATATCATGTACATAAAGCAAGGTCTATGATATGATAATCAACCATTCAGTTCAATATGTTTTTTTAATACTTATGTCATTGGCATTGGATGGCTACTATGGTACCATATTGTACTAAGTAATATAGTACTTACATAGGTGTATTAATTGTCCACATCTTTGCTCACATCTTACAATAATTGCAAACCAATTCTTTGTTGTTGTGTTGGTAACATGGGGGTTACTGACCTCCACAAGCACTTTATTTGCCATAATCAGTATGAAAAGAAGGGAGGAAAGCAACAACGCCACATCTCTGCAATAAAACGTGTCACTGTTATTGACATCTCCCATCTCCGTTCCACTTTATCAAGCAGTCAAATGCCCAACAAATGCTGCTGTATTTGATATAATTCCTCTGGTCCTGCTCATCTAGGCATTTAGCTGTATCAAATTAAATCTGCAAAATATAAGGCATATTTTGAAGCAAGAGGAAGATGCAAATGATATTCTAATCCTCTATGGCAACATTGGGCATCCATTGAAGCAAGCTGAACAAGATAAACACCAATCAAAGCAAAAGAATTGTCTCAACAAACTCCAAGTAATCTACGCATCTCCCAATCCCATTGAAGATTGAGAATGAATTGAACAACTTTGCTTCAGTGCATTGTGTTGACCAATTTTCAACAACTGTTCTTGATCCCCTGTGGCGAGGCTGATTATTTTCCCCGTAACACTGAGTGGTTGCAAAGGAAGGGCAACAAAATTCAAACTCTTGGTAGAGAGCCAAATAAAGAAGCAGATGATTTGAAAGGCAGAGCCAAAGATTAAAATTGAGTATGGAATAATAATTTCATCTTAGACTCAATGACAGATGAATATTTTGTTTATGGTCTCACTGATGTAGACCTCCTAAATGACAGGAAGGACTTTGTTGTTGACACCATCCACATCAGCTTGTGTGTCAAGAGCACAGTAGAGTGATATAATGGAGACCATCATGGCAAAGTTCATTGTATGAACTTTGCCATACGGTCTTAGTGTTAATTATACACCTCTTTTTTGGGAAGGGTGTCTGAGAAGGCACTCATTAAATAACGGGGTGGTGGTACTTATGAATTTTTGGTATGAGTTTACTTCTGCATAGGAAACATGTTCAAATTCACAATTTGTATTCACTTTATTCCTCTAAATAATAATCTATATATTCATGAAACAAAAACCAAACAAATGATATCACAAAAAGATTCATGTTTATTGGGGTCTTAATCTAAGGAATTCAATTTTTTCCCTGTATCATGGCACATAAACAACAAACCGTGTTCATGACAATATTATTTGGGATAATTGTTATGATCTTTTTCTAACAACAACTCTGATAGACAAGCCCCAAGTCTTTTTATTATTGGGAACCAATCCTTATTGTGATTTGTGATGGATATATTACTACAATTGAACATCCTAACAAGAACATGAAAAGCACACCTATGCTGGATTACCCTAAATTGCATGCGTTTTTTCAAATTCTGTTTCTGTGACTTTCCTAGCTGGGCTGGGTAGTGTTTTGACATTGTAATTAAGGAACCCATACTTCACGAGTTGTTAGTCTCCAATTACTCATACCATAGATAAGGGCACATATCTGGATATTTGTTGTGCCAGGTGGTGTTTGTTAGGGTGTATTGGCTAAGTCCTGTCATGCCAATCTTCTTCTTGGACTCTTTTTAAGCTGCACTATTTTGTCTTGCAATAGTTGTTTTTCTTTCTCTGAACCATTCTGCACATTTTTCAGTTTGGCTTTCAGCTTTAAGCAACACTGCTTCCTCTGTCATCTCAGCATTTTGGAGTCAACAGCTACATCTTTCAAAACACAGCTGTGCTTGCACTTCTTTGGTTTTTGTTGTGGAGTAGCATCCAAATATTGTGCTTTACTTGGTTTGTTTGATTCTTTGTTGGTAGAAGAAATTGTTGTATTAGCAGCAGCAGAGTAATCAGTGGTAGGTTGTTGGATTATTCCCTTTCTCAAATCCATCATGACTTTGAGGAAGGAACTCCAAAGTAAGATTGCTCTCCATTCTTGTTTGGGGTGGGACAAAGGTCTCTGTTGGTAAAACAAATTTTCTTCTCAATATCATATCTAAGGAAACCCTCCATCTTTCCAATCTTGCACCATTTTGATCTATTACATACTTGCAATTTGAAG